>BQNB010036284.1:0-47094 GCA_026074375.1 Tanacetum coccineum
AGGTTACCAGGTCACCATCAAGTTAACTTTTCTCTAACATGATTTTCCGGCAACCTAGCATTCAGACGACCCACCACCACCACCTCCAAATCGATCACTACCGGCACCACCCAAAGCGATTTGACCGATTTCGTCCGTTTTTTGACCGATTTCATCCGTTTTCGACCGATTTTAATCGTTTTTGACTGATTTCGTTTGTTTTCGACCGATTTGGACCGTTTTTGAACGTTTTAGACCGTTTCGACCGATTTTCACCGTTTTCGACCGATTTCGATCGATTTCAATCGTTTTCGACGGATTTCAACGGATTTCAACCGATTTCGACCATTTTCGACCTTTTTCAATCGATTTTGATCATTTTCGACTGTTTTTGACCGATTTCAACCGTTTTCGATAGTTTTCTATCGTTTTCAGTCGATTTTGACCGTTTTCGCCCAATTTTGACCGATTTCCACCGTTTTCGTCTGATTTCGACCACTTTCGACCGTTTTTGACCGATTTCGACCATTTTCGTTTGTTTTATATGTTTTTCTATGCTTAAATATGTTTGTGAACATTTCAAAAGTTTTATCCGTTTTTATACGTTTTAGTACTTTTTATAAGAATGTAAAAAGCGTATGAAGACGTATAAAATCTTACAAAATGTAAGGAAACGAAAGTAACGTTGGAAAACAAAGAAAAACGGAGAAGGACGTAAACGAACAAATCGTACAAAATGGACGAAAAAGTACAAAAACGTTTCACAACGTTTAAAAACGGACGAAAACGTTCAAAACGTTCAAACAAACTTGACAACGTAGGAAAACGAATAAAAACTGTCGAAAACGCACAAAAACAGATGAAATCGGTCGAAAAGGTTCCAAAACGGTTGAAACGATCGTAAACGTACGTAAAGGTTCGAAAACGCTAGAAATCGGTCAAAATCAGTCGAAAACGATCGAAATCGGTTGAAAATGGTCGAAAACGGTCGAAATCGATTGAAATTCGTCGAAAACGATGGAAATCGGTCGAAAACGGTCGAGATCGGTCAATAACGGACTAAAACGGTCGAAATCGGTCTAAAACGTTCGAAAACGGTCCAAATCGGTCGAAAATGGTCAAAATCGGTCGAAAACGGTTGAAATCGGTAGAAATCGGTCGAAAATGGTGGTGGTTGTGGCTTGCCGAAGGCGGTAGTGGTGGAGGTCGCCAGCTGAAAAAACATGTTGGAGAAGAAGGTAATTTGATGGTGACCTGGTAACCTCCTAATTGTCTTCATTTGCAACAAAAAAAAAAGTTGGGTATATTAAATTGAGAAAAAAAAAATTTAGTATATTAAATTGAAATTGAGTATAAGTTTAGTACACTTTTATACAATTTGCCCTAATTAATTAGCCGCTTCGTTTTTTTACCTAGGACCATAGTTTGAAGAGCCGAATCTTAGGAATTAGGATTTCCATAAATAAACTCATTCGAATACTTAGACCAATTTTAGCGGTTTTTTAACAATGCAAGTCGATGGACAGTTACGATTAGTACTAGTGAAGATCAGAACACAAAGCTATTTAAATTTTTTTTACCAAAAGAGATCATCATTATCTCAAGTCAAAAGCACACACCAAACAACAAAATCTAACCACAGAAAAAGCATACAAAAACTACAACCAAATTGGAAAATAAGTTGCCACGAGCTAGAACCATATTGGACGCTAGGAGATTCAAGAATCCAACTACTAGCCCAGTAAACCAGAACCTTTTAACCTTTTTAATCATATTTGAGCAAAATAAATAGTAACGCATATTTTCTAAAGTCATAAACACAATAAAATTCTGAGCAAAATGATCGATAGTATTGCAAAGATCATGACCATTTGTTAAGGATGTAACCATAGTCTGTCGTAGGGGTGTTAACGATCCGAGCCGAGTCGAGTTTTGGCCTAAACGTGTTAGGCTTGTTTATTAACTACTCGGTCGAGCTCGAATAAACTTCTATAAATTGGCTCGAGCTCGAACTCGAATATTTTTTTAATGTTCGAGCTCGCGCTCGAAGCTCGTTTAAGATTTGTAACTTTTTTTTATACTCCTACAATAAACTAATTTTCAAGCTTAAGATGTTCGTATAAAAGATCGAACTTGATAAGCTCATTTATTAACTCAAGCTCGAGCTCGAAAGCTCATTTACAATTATAAAAATTGTTCTAGTTCTCAAACTAATTAGAGTTATCTAACTTATAAGCTCAACAAAGTTTGTTTAAAAACACACAATCAATGTTCAATAACATTTAAAGCTTAACCATGTTTCAAAATAGGGTGGGGATTTTGCTTATGGGAGGTGATTTGCGCACTCCACTTTTTGATTGACACATTCTAAAATATATGTCTTTGACCTTTATACCCTTACGCTAATAGAAGTAATGGGTGAAAAGGAGAAAGTGGTGCAGGGGTATAAATGTCAAGGCACATATTTTAGAGTGTGTCAATCAAAAAGTGAAGTGTGCAAATCACCTCCCTTTGCTTATATAGAAGATTTTTTATTAAAAGTTTTATTCTTCAACCAATGTGTGATAAGTTTACTAGACATGTTTCTCGTATATTTTAGTTTCTCTTGTTTTTTTGATATTTCAAACCTTATTTCTATTTTTTACTAAGTATTTCTAGTTAGCAAATAAAATATATCATTATACTTTTATAAGTTTATATTTTTCTAATTTAAAAAAAAGATATAGAAACGAGTTCACCATTTATTCTTACAAGCATAACAAAGATCTTCTCTTCAATGACGTCAAGCTCTTATCATATAATGAGATTAGTAATAGGCACAATAATATTTCAGATTAATTGGAGTTAGAGGTTGATGACCAACAAAATAGTTTTCCGATGTTTTTAATAAAAAATTTCTTTTGCCTCTAGCTTCTTGGTAGGGTGTTTAATCCAATTTGTTGTTCAAACATAAAACATATTAAACATATTATTTATTTGCATTTATAACCCTTATTTACACGCAGATTTTAAATACTCCACCCGTCCCAAAATAAGTGTCCAGTTTGACTTTTAGAGTCAAACTGGTTCAACTTTGACCTTAAATATATTTTTTTTTGTTATATAGTACTTGATGAAAATTATACCAATAAAAATACACTTTTAAACCCAATCCATTCATATATTTTGCATCAAATATTATATAACACACACAAAGATACGTAAGGTCAAAGTTGAATCAGTTTGACTCTGAAAAGTCAAACTGGACACTTATTTTGAGACGGATGTAGTATAAAAAGTTATAATATTTAAAATGTTTTTAATTTTACAACTCGCATTCATACGCGGTGTTCAAAACCAGTAGTCTAATTATTTCAAGAGTACTACCTAGTCCATTATATATTAAATTAGCCAATTAGATTTGATACATATTAGTATATACTTGTTAATTTTTATCATGACCATAAATGTGTTATTAAATATCTTAAGAATTTCTAAGAGCATCTCCAATGCATCAAGTCTTCAAAGACTTGATGCATTTAATGCATTCAATGCATACAAGATTTAATCACTAAAGCTTTTTACAAAGACTTGAGGTTTACCAAGTCTTTGTAAAAAGATTTTTAAAAAGTCTTTCATACAATGCAATAAAACTACTCAAAAAGCTTTTTAAAAGAGTAAAAAGCTTTTCATCATTTGACCCATTGGAGATGCTCTAAGACAAATGTGCATGTGGCTTACCAATAACATTTCTTTTTGATCATTTACTAAAGTATGTAATGATACTGATTGGTTCTCCAAGTTTTTAAGTCTGGATATAAAAGTAAGACACCAACATGAGTCTCGTGAAATGTTTATTTACATAACTTTCTTAAAATTCAAACAATAGAGATTAGTTTTTTAAACTAATGGCAATTTCCATTTTTTTTGACAAAAAGACATTTGTTGAAACAAATTGAAAAGTATTATATAACTAAAAACTATAAGTATAAGAATGCACATATTACGTGATGCAAGTTGTGACAATCCACGTTTTTCAGGTCATTTTACGTCAATAAACTCAAAACTATTTACTTTGAACCTTTACGTGTTTACTTTTACGTGAAACCGTTAAGTTAAATCGCGTAAACTGAAAAACAACTTTAAACGTAAACCGACATTAAACAAATATAAGTTTACGTCAAATATGTGTTATATGACTATTATGATTATAATTTATAAGTATACACAATTTATTTTTCAAGTTTTACGCAAACGCTCAAGTTTACCGGTTTAGTGCATGCATGCATTATACACTACCACCCTAGTATATACATACTTACACTTATATAAAGCCATAATAACAACTAAAAAGTTTTACCCTTTTCTTGCATAGATTGCCCCCCTCTATATGTAGAATAAAAAACATACTTGGAATTAGGTCACTTCCATTTACATGTTAAACATTATCTTATATTATCATGTGATGTTAGCTTTACTCACAAGATGCTACCAACCTAATTCTTGGGTCCCTAGACACGGCAAGGGGAGGGGTTCAAGAAAGAACATCCCATTTTGGCATACAAGTTACTATTAGCATGTAAAATAGATATTGACCCTTCCTAAAGTTTGATTATAAAAGAAATCACACCTAACTCTTCATAATACTCAAAACACAAAACAAATCTAGTCTTTTTTTTCTCTCCTTGGTGTTCGACAGCAAGAGTAGCAGCAACATACATTTGTATAAAGTTTTCAAAAGCTCTTAAAGTATTCTTGCAAGATTTAATATTAGAACTAGTGTTTTCTCACAACAAAAGAAAATACATCTTCTCTCTCTCCCCTCTCTTATTCGGCAGCAAGAAACCAAGAAAAAGGGGTGCACAAGTTGGGTACTAGCTTATTAGGAGCTTATTGGTTTAAGGGTTTTGGAAGGCTAGGGTTTGCATTCACAAAGTAGGGTTTTCTATTAGCATTTTGGGTTTATAAGTTCACAAATCACTCTTATTTCCAAGTAAGCATATTTCACACTTATTTCATACTTATTTACACTATGTATTTCATATCATATCCAACTTATATCACCAATACATGAATGTAGCTTAGGAAACGATTTTTTCTAATAAAAATGCAAAGTATCTCATGTTACGTGCATGCTATCATTTTCACTAATAAAAAGGGAACTTGCATGGGATTTAGCTTCAATACACTAAACTATAATGTTAGAAGTAAGTTATATCTGAAAACTAGAGCTTGCGAAAGTAATATTGTATTTTAATTTGCGAAACAAAAGATTTATAAATTGGTGAAAATGTGATGAGTAGGAGACTTTGAGGCTAGAAACAACCCATTTAGACAGCGAGTATAGGTCGGGACTGTAGTAAAATGTGTAGACACCCCAATAACTTAAATATAGCAAGTTGAATCACTGTAAACGGACATCGTATGAAAAAGTTACGATCCTTTGATGTTTGACGAAAATATTATAAAGGAAAAACCCATCAGCTTTTATAATGAATTCGGCTCTGGCCATCCTACTTTGGACCCGTTTTTGAGACCTTTATAATTAGAGTTGGGTTCTGGAGTAAACTGAGTTGTTGTAGACATGATAGATATCTTTTCATAGCCACTGGAATCACTAGAAACGGTGTTGAAATGGGTGAGTTACGTCCTGTTAAAACTCTGACCACGCGATTAGTATATGCTGAGTAAAACTTAAAATAAGCAAAGTCTAGAAACAGCTAAATATTTGTAGGTAACCAACTTGGACACTGTTTTTGAGGCTGTTAGTTTTCGAGTTGGGGAAATGATAAACTAACTTTTTAAAGTACTCAACACCTAGTTTTCAAAAAGTCCGGACCCGCGTTCATAGGGTCTGTAACGAGGGAGTTAGGGGTGTTAAAGCAGGTAACTGGTAACTTTTGAAAACATGAAAATAAATATTTTACTTTTCCGTAATCCACATTTTAAATTGTAAAACTTAAACACAATCGTGTACCGGTGATGTAGGATTCATATAAATGCATACACATCATTGCACTCTAGTTTTCATTATCCTAAAGCATATTACTTTTGTAGGTTGTGGTTAGAGTTTCCTTGCATCGTTTTTCGTTCTTACCTTTCATTACCGATATTACTATTTGCTTGAGGTGAGTTTATATCCTCGCTTTAACTTGTTTTACATCTACTTTATAAATCTCGGGGTGAAATATAATGCTTGTTTTTACTTATGGACGCAAGTACTTTACTTTACTTTCTTTTAAATGATTACAAATTAGCCTAAGTAGCGATAACTCACTATGCCCGATTATCATGAACCGTTAATTACTTTGTGTAAGCGCGAGTGTTATAAATAGATCTATTGGGATTGACATCCCCGTTCGGGTAAGTTAAGCGCTTACTATCGGTAAACAAAACGCATTATCGATCAAACGGGCGTATACCATATCGAACTACGGGTGTTTTGGGTTGAACATCTGCTTGGGTATTTTTTGTGCATTAAATTGCATGCAAACGGTGTTGTACCTTCAGTGTCATGAGCTTAGTGCAATCGTAATTACTTTTTGTGGCGTTGTATACATACAATAGCCATGCCTTGCTGAATCTTGCAGTCCACTTTTATTATAAACTTAAACCTATGAACTCACAAACTTTATGTTGATATTTTTAAGCATGTATTTCTCAGGTGCATAACTCTTATAAACATTTATGAAGTGCATTGGAGTCCGCATTCATCAAGACTATTTTCAAGGATTTTCTCTAGCACTAAATCATCCTTGTTGTATTAAAATTATGATGCAAACTCATGGGATCGCTTGTTAAAAACTTATTTATTTCAAATGTATCAACGAGGATATCTTTTAAACGACTCATATAGAGGCCTTTCTCTTATATCTTGTGCTTATGTATTATGAAGTAACGCCCCCGGTTACCATTCCGCTGCCACATATTTTGGGGGTGTTACAGATTGGTATCTAGAGCCAAGGTTATAGAGAACTAGGTTGCATATTTTACCTAGACTATAACCATTACACAAAAACATTGCATCACATAAAACTTTTTCATGTGCATACACACTACTTGGTTACATTACTTGTACTTGCATTTACTTCGCCTTACGTACAATTTACACTTGATTTATATAAAGGTTATTTATATAAATACTAGGACTTTTCCAAGACATCATGAGTGATACGATGGTCTTTAAAAAATTTTCATGTCTTTTACATAATACTGTTTTACATAACATTGAAACTTGTCACAGTCTGCTGATCCCACTAGTTACCTTACCATTCAACTCCGAGTTTGAACACCCGCCTCATACTGTTGAAACACCTACGCTATCTTATGACCCGTTGCCTAAAAACATGCCGATTAATTTGAACACGACTTTTGGAACCTGACTTATTTTATTTACTCCGTTCAATTTTAAAGAAAATGCTTACGATGAGACAAGAAAAGAGTTCCGCGGAGATTGAGCAGATTGTAGCCCAATGAGTTACTAATGCTATTGAGGCTAATATTTAAGGATGGATTTTTCCTGCCTTGCCTAGTGAGACTTAAGTCGAAGCCTTCTTGGACCGTATCCCCTAAGAGATTTGCACTAGTATCCTTCCTATGAATTTTGTTGTACTATGTGGACATTTTTAAATTCCCTTTTATTTTATGTGTCATGACGATTCTATCAGTTACACTCCTTAAATTGTTACCGCCATATAAACCGTTTCACTATCGTTTTATAAACTATTTTGGTGTCATCTTATAAACTATTTTGCTTTCATTTTATAAATTATTTTGTTACCACCTTATAAACCATGTAGAAGTATCAAATCACTTAACAACTAATCAAGATAGAAATTTTAGAGAGAGAAAAAAGGGTTGTAGCACTTAGTGAGATAAAGAAAGGAAAATGTATTATGATGAATAACCAAATGAACAACCAACCCTCTCCAAGGCATGGAGAGGGGTATTTATACCTTGTATTGGCCGTCAACATAAGAATGACTTATGTTGACCCGATTAGCTTGGTAAGTTTCCAAAAATTACGCTACGAGCTATACTATTACAACTTTGGAAGTGACCGAGTCTTTTCTTGATTCCTAACAATCTCCCTTTAAGAGAGGTCACTCTAATTTACAAAATCTTAAGCTTTACATTCTATGAATGTCTTTAATCTTTTGCTCGTAGTCTTGTTATCTTATTTTTTATCTTGCGAATCTTGATGTAGCAATCTTTAGACTTTTAGGCTTTAGCTTGTATCTTTTTCTTGACTTGTATGTGATCTTTTGAGCATGTTGAGATCATTAACCAAGCATAATCTTTTTTCACCATCTTGTAATCTTTGCCTTCTTGTGATCTTGTGACTTCTGGACCGACATGCTCATAATGTTCTTTATGTTTGAAAGCGAGTGTAACCATCTTTCTTGATATTCTTTAACTTTAACACTTCGTCATTTTATGGAGGACGTACGGTATCAACTTAATACTTCGCCACTTCAAGAAATACGTACGGTATCAGAGTAGCAGAAGTCTTGAGACATGTACTTGAGCTTTCATGATGTTATTACATATGTCGGTCGAGTATGAGCATGTGGTACTTCGACTTGTCATCGGGAAACTGCTACCACCGTCAGGAAATCTGCATGAATAGGTTAGTGATAAACAACATATATGGACGAAAGTGGCTTTATCACTTCGTCGAATACGGTTACAACCACGGTTCCCCGTTAATCAGTATAAATACTGCTTGAGATCTGGTAGAATTCCGAAGAATCACCTTGACAGGGTTTCACAGCTGTACTAGCCATTCTCATTACCGGAGCGTCTCAAAGCAGACAACACGGTAAGAGTGAACCTGTAAGTTACTATCTTCCCGATTAAGCCGTCAATTCGTGTTCAGCTTTCCTATGTCCAGATACCCTTGTGAGGCTTCCCATGGACATAAGATTGAAAATTAATTTAGAAAATCAATCAGTGTGTTAAGATGCAAACAGTTTTTATAACATACCAACAGTTTTAACTTTTTCAAAATGCATCCGTCAATTCATAAGCTGGACCAAATCGATATCCAGTATCACAAGTTCGATCCGTGTAGGATCTTATAAGTCACCTACCAAGAGCTTGTTTAATGTTGGCTCAAGCAGGATTTCCATCTTCACTGTGAATACTTAAGTATCACTCGGATGTTCTGGCAAAATCACAAGGATAATGCGTAGGACTCTTTATACATATTTCTTGTTTTCACATTGTGTAAATTAGCAAGCATATTTTAACAAGTGTCCTAATGATATTTAATGATGATCTTTTTTGGCTCTAGTACTCAATATGCGCTTTGTTTTTAGTGATCGAGGCTGGAGCAACTGCCACCTTTTCAATACCATCTAATTTAGAGTGAGAAAGTTGATAGAAATGCATGTAATCTCTGTGAGAAATGAAATAGAAATCTTTGAGAGACTCTGAGTGGCTAGGGAGGGTTGTGCATTGCATTACTGGGTCTATGATGTCAGTCTTTAATGTCAGCAATCACATTTGTGATTCTTGACAGCAGATGTATTGACCCAGTTTCTGCCTAAGTGTAAGAGGCTCTTCTTTGCACCATTTATCTTAACTTTCTTTTAATTCTTCCAACCTCTTCACGCTTACCGAACTTCAAAACAGAACCTTTGGTTTGTTCCAGTACCTAGCACCACTCAGACGGCACTTTCCCCTGTAATATCACGTATCTTTTTATTCATACCTAAAGACTTCTACAACTATCTGGAATACCCTGGGTAGATCCTCCAGTTTCTGCTGATCATAGGAATGAGTACCTAAACTTAACCATCTTATAACTCCAATACAGTAATTTAAATGGTTGGTCTTTGGTACTTCCACATTTCAGCCAATCACGTAACCATTTGCTCCCTTCATATGTGCATCGGTAAATCGAAAGAGTTTAGCACATATATGGGAAAGCGTACACTTGAGCTCTTAAAAATCACATTGTTAGCCATATATTTTAATCATATTTTCTCCTCTTATCAAAAATATTAAATCTTTTAATATTTTGGATATTAATTGATTGAAAATATATATGCATTCGGGGAGAAAAATGTCCAATTATTAACAAGCCGATTATTGGAACATTTTAATGCTCCCCCTCAAATTATGAGGGTATTATATGGTGTTTGAGTATGTTAATTTAAAAAATTTTGAATTTATTAAGAAATTCTTGAAAATTCATATTCAAACACTATATATGCCTAATTTTTAAGTCTACACTACATTATACGACTAATTCAATAAAAGTTATACAAATAGACAAAATGACTTTATGAGACAACACAATATACAAAAGTCATATTTTTCGTTGAAGTATCTAAGGGTCATTCCGGATACCTTCCACCAACAAACTTTTTGGAGGGCTCCACACTCATCCTTCTTTTCGTTCACATGCTTATCAAATCTGCCTTGATCATGATATTAGCTCTTTTTCTTTTCCAATGTACTCCATCTTCTCCCTCAATCACTCATTCGGATAGTCCTTAGTGATGTCATCTAGCAAGTTCGAGCCAATAATGTCCTATCACTAAAACTTTTAGAGTTCATCTATCGCAATCAACCTGTTTATCCCTTTGTTGTCAACAAAAAATGAAATCCTTTTGAGTGTCTGTTATGAGTGAATGGTCCCTTTTCTTGATGCCGTGTTTGGTAGTTTCTGCTTGGTGACGTTGATCTTCACTGGTAACTTTCACTCCCCATTAAAGATTTTGACATCCTTCTGAATAACCAAGCTTCTTGTAGAACATATCTCAAAGCTATCGCGATAGTCGAAACATCATCGCCCGAAGAGATTTGGGTCAGTTCTGAACAACAAGGAGTACATGACCCCTCGATGTCATGATACCGAATACGTGAAAAGTTCAGCCTTCCTTTGAATGAGTAAAGGTCATTATCGCTCTATCCTACTACAATCCACTTTCAGATAGCACATACCCATGTTTTCCTCATTACCTCGACCATAGTTACTAACCAAGAATACGTTTTGGTAGAATATACATCAGTCTTGATTCCAGCCCTGAGTGCATATCCAAAGAAGGGCTTACTATTTCTACTCTATTGTGGAATGCCCCATAACGCATGTTTACATAGGCAACAATTATACAGATCCAGAATTTTGGAACCATTCCTGCAATGCCTAGAAGATCATATTAGTACCTTTTATTCGTTGTAATTGAAGTCATTAGGTCCTTGAGTTAAAAAATCCGCCTTGCAGATACTTGGAGATCATGTTGAAGAAGAGTCAACAGTTACCTTTTGACGATTTTGACTCGTAACAAAGGAAAAGGTTTGGTATGATCAAATGGATAGTCACCACCGTTCGTGGAGTCTCCAAGAAGTTTTTTTGGAAAGAGTCTTAGTAACATTATTCAAAGTCATTTCCAACTCAGCATAATTGTACTGTGCCTTTAAGAAGTCTGAATGCTGGTCCTAACAGGGTTTCTTGAGTAAGATTGGTGATTTTCAGGCCATCATATGTATAGCAGAAATCAATAGGATTCTCATCAATTCATCAAAGGACTTTAAAGATTTATCAGTGGAAGCTGCGAGAGTCATCAACCAGTTTTGAGCATTGTCCTGTTTCTAGAGTCTTCCAACATCCAATCAGATCAGGATCTTGAGGTTGTGTAGTATGTGAACTATTCACGTTTAATACAGTCACTTTCATGTTCATTCTCATTATTACCCAATTCCCTTCTTGATCTTTGGCATATCTGAATATCTGCAACCTCAAATCAGGTTCCCCTCTGGATGAACAACTTTTCTAGAAGATTTTGGTTGAAGACTTGTGCCTTTTGATATCCAGACTTTGATGTCTTTGTTTTCAGAACCTATTTGTTTGTTTGCATCCTGTTTGGTCTCCTCTTCTTCAACCTCGTTTGTCTAGAATCTAACGAAGGGGTCTTCATTTTTATCATTGTCTTTTCGGCTTCTCTTCAACGAATACACTTTATCATAAGTGGATAAGAGATTCTTGTCGAGCTCATAAGATTTGATTAATCCATCATAGCATTCTCTGTGTTCAGGAGCAGTCAAATATGATGACTTTCACCATTTTGTCAATAAGTATCTTTATTTAACTCAAATTCTATAAAGCTGAAGAGCAGCTTTTAGAGTGACTTTTGTTAGCCTTAAAATATTGAGTGAAACAATGAAGTTCGCTCATAATTATATTAGTCCTACGGTCACTAAATTGAATGTTGTATAGGCTAACGGGTAAACGGCTCTTAATTTTTGTGAATCTTATCTCACGTTATCGGCGAAACCCAAGTAAACCCCGACCGGCCGTAAAATTACTAAAGCATGCAAGCCTTTTAGTCCTATCACTATAAATACCCCTCTCCAAGAAGGAGAGGGTGTTTGTATATCATCTGTAAACTTGGTCTTGCAATTAATGCAACCAACTTTTCTGCTCTCTAAACTTCTTCAAATGTGCCTTCGAATCTTTTCTCGTTCTTGAATTCTAGCAGACAATGAAAGTGATAAGTGAATAGGGTAACCACATGTTGTACCGACTCGTGTTTATGTTTGATTTGTGTTTAAAAAATCAAAAATTCTGATTATTATTTTTTTTTGGTTTCGAATAAAAAGCCAAAGAAATCAAAGTTTGATCTTCATTTCAGCTAAAATGACTAAAGTATGTGTACTTTTTGGTTCAGGAACAATCCCTTGTATCACTTATAAAGGGTTCTATAGCTTAAGTCGGGATAAATGGGTGAAATCGAGCTAGTTTGATTTTTTTGTCATGGCTTTTGACACAATTCTTGGTTGCGTTTTGAGGAATTAGAGACAAACAAGTACTGTCTTGCAATGACATTTGTACTCAGTCGTTTTGGATTGGAAACGTTGGGCGTTTTGGGTGTCTCAATCGGTGGCCGTTTTGAGTGAAGGACATTTCGTTTTATCTGTCAAGGTCGTTGCGTTTTGATCGCAATCACTGCGCCATGGAATTTTTTTGTTGTGTTGCGTTATGTCTCCACCGGATGTACACCACCAACATCACCCCCCCCCCACGCGTATTGAAGACCATCATTGCGTTTGAGATAAACGTTACTATGCCAAATTTTTTATATACATTGCGTTTTGATCAAGACAGACTACGTTTTGATCAAAGAACATTGCGTTTTGATCATAGAAGACATTGCGTTTTGATCAAGAAAAGTGACTACGTTTTCTGATCAAGAAAATGATTGCGTTTTGACTAAGAAATACTGTGTTTTTTACAAACTATTGCGATTTTGACTAAAGTCATTGCTTTTGTCCACTGAAAACCATGTATTGGGAAACCTTAATTTCCGAAATCAAACAACACATCACAAACAAACTTAGGACTAAATACAGAGGACTTTGGCCTTTATTCGGTACTACCAGGACAGATTAATTAAACAAACTTTAACACCAAAAATTATTCATCACATTTCTTCTTGATTTAGTAAAATTCCCCGCCGAAAGAATTAAGATTTCTCGTTAATCATAGACTTGTAAATCCCGTAAACTTAATTCATTTAAAACCACAATCCAATAAACCCACTTCTATACACTTACAGTATCCTTCAATCACTTTATCACTTCATAATTCTATAATCAATCATCATGACAACTCAAATTGTACTTCCATCATCCGACAGTCAATGCATAACAACATAATGGCAGCAGGTTTCAAGGGATCGTCCCCCAATCATGCAACAGGACCAAATGCACAATCGCGATCACGGAATTCTTAGATACAATTGATAAACAGACCAAATGGTGATGCCTTACGGAAGTGCACTTCATAAAGGGTCCTTACACTCCAACAATGTACACAACACCACTGTTCCTGCAAATAAGAGGAATTCTCCTGCATTCCTGAACAAACAACATCGTGGGGAAAAAACAGTTACAAAAATGACTCCTTGAGAACATAGGCTCATTTTGATGCAGAAAAAAGCGATTCATTTAATAATATTACTGAAATGGAGATCGAAAATATACTCATTGTTGATACTGTCAGACACTCAAAAATGTGGGAAGCCATTAAAAGGCTACAACAAGATGAATCACTCAATATTCAAGATGTCAAGACAAAACTTATATGGGAATTTGGTCAATTCACCTCTCACGATTGAGAAACAAGTTGATCTGTACTACCCAAGATTCACAAAATGATAATGAAATGATCAGAATAACAACTTGACATTGCCAACATCCTAGTCAATGTTCAATTTCTTCAGCACTTCAACCAGAATGCAAATTTGTCTCAATTGTGAAACCAACAACCCAAGTTTGATGAAGTTTTCATAACATTACTCTTGGGGACCTTCTAAACAATACCAAAAGTAGAAAGTAAAGGAACCCCGTGCTGAAAGAATGGCCAAGAATTCTAACCCATTTAGCACTTGTTGCTACTGCTCCAACACTACAAGGACCCGTATTATCAAACATCACACCTCGTATCTCATATGCACCGACATCAATAGCTTCACTTCCAACCCAAAACGTCATGCAACTACAAGATACAAAGGAAAAGAGATAGCCAAAACCAATCACACCACCACTGATCATCTTCCTAAGAAGAACCAGTGATCCTGTACACTCAGAAGAAAAGACAGGCAGGAAAAATTGGGGGGGGGCACTCTTTGGAAAAGTACGTTCAAGAAAACTCTACAGAAACCTACCACAACAACCCTAGAACATCCCTCAAACACCAAAATGAAAATGTGGATACTAATCCAAGGTTATAAGAATAGACAATCATACAGGACAGTTGGGAATCAGAGGCATGATGTTGTTGGGCTAGGAAACTTAGGTGGTCCAAAATGCAACAGTCTGGATACAGTTTTTTAACTGCAAGGAATTTGGACAATAGCAAGAATGCGAAAGCCAAAAACGGTTTAAATGGACTCCACGTATCACAAGGAAAAGATGTTGCCTGTGTAAACAAGCTAGAAGGATTTAACTTCAAGCAAGCCAATCTGACTGGCTAGCATACACGATGAGAAGATTATGAACAAAGTTGGAAGCACATTACTGCTACATGCAAAGACCCTGAGTTCAATTCAGACGCATGAACTGATTCTGAGCCATTGTAACAAGTACAATACTGATACTGACGATATTGAGTGTTTGCCATGACAATACAACATTTTTGACCAATCTGAACCCCTTATAACACATTGCAGTGAGGAAAACGATGATAGTAATGTCACTCCTGACTCACCCTGAAATAATTGTGATAATGAATATTCAGATGACCAAAAGGGAAGTAAAATTACGATGATCGTGTTGGCCACATTGCTAATTTATTGCTAGTTTAAAAACTTTGATGTCGATGAAAATACTAAGATTCAAAAGCAAATTAAGTAAGCAAATGCTACATGACTCTAGAGTTAACTGAGTGCAAGGATCTATTCTTGTCGAACAAGTAGAACCTAGGAATCTAAATAGTATCGTGATAGTTGCTTAGTTTGCACTACAAAATTAAACAGACTGAGTTTGAGAGGTACAAGCCTTTAATGATCGTACATTGATTATAGACAAACATGAACATAAGTTAAATAAAGCTCTAGAGACTATTAGCTCGAAAAGAAATTGACATAAAAGAAGCTTAAAAGTGTAAAGCCTACGAAATTTCTAGTGTCAAAGAGAAGCATGATAGGTTAGTCAAACAGATCTTTAACCAAGTCACATATTATGAAAGGTCTTGATCACGGTAGCAAACAAAGGTAATAACGGATTTGAAGCTTAAAGGAAAAATATATAGTGATAAATGATTCTATGGAAAACCAGTTAAAAGTTTATGAATGAAATTGTTACAAACGAGGTCAGTCAATCCAAACCATTCATATTAAGCACCCATATGCCCTCATTTTAATGGAAACACTACCTGTGCATCCAAGTACCACAAAAAGGCTCAAACTGAGATACCAAGTTTGTGATTGATCCCACAAACAATCAATCCAGCAAACCAGACTCAACCCCGAAAAGACAAGTACTCAACTCTTGAAGAAGAGAGTCAATCAAAAATGAATAAAACTTATGAAACCTTTTCACTACAACACAGTTTAAATAGTCCTTATGAAAATTTTCAAACCCCCGACTCATCATTATGCTAATCATTCGCACAAGCAAATGAAAATAAGAAAAAAATGTGGAAAAATCATTTGTGAAAACAAAGCCAAATCTATCTTTCAGAAAACAGAGATTTCTTTACCAGTGTCTTAATCAATAAGCAAATTAAATAACAATAATGATCAGACAATAACATTAATCAATCTGAAAGAAATGTAAATCCAAGCCATGTTAAAACATTCAAACACCTTCTTCATCTTTGTACCCCAACTGCGCGCAAGATATGGGAAATCCTAGTACAAGACATGTTTGATGCCCCTTCCCTTATACTCAGAATGATAGTATCGCATTTGTACATAACTTAAGCAATAAAATGTTGGCAGATATTAAAGTACCGTTGTAATCTCTTGAAAGATGAACTTGAATCTGATAAGGCAAATTAGCCAACATGTATGAATATGCTTTATGCAAGAATGTGTTCTAAAGATGGGTAATAGTTTTCATATTTGCCATCTTCATCTGATTTAGATTGAATCACATGAATGACAATGCTTTATATCATCATAAAGTCAGGGAATGGTGACTAACTTGCACAAGCTTTCTAACAAACTGAGAATTGTAAGTAAAGAATAGTACACTGATCTTTTTACGAGAGTAATTTGCTAAATTAAAAACACTCAATAACTCTTGAAATTGAGGCTTACCCGAATGTCAAGAACAACTGAAAATACACAGTTTGCAAAGAAAAGGCGTCAAATTATTTCAAAAGAACGTGAATAATTTTAAAATACAAGATTTAAAGCACAACGGCAGACAAGAACATTGCAAATAAGTGAGTTTATAAGAAACTCATTGAAAAAATGCAAAGAAAACTGGGAGTACTAGTTTGATAAACCAATCTGTTTTTCGACAACCACAATGCTCAAAGGATTCCAAAACCATCAGTTGTTTGAGGAAAACCGGCTCCCGTTTTCAACTCTCTTGCGAGAAATAATTTTGCAAAGACAAAGTTCGTTAATTTAACAAACTCATGAATTCAGAAGGTATCATCAATCATGAACCATCACTCCACAAATTTTCCTCAAACATCAAATCAAGAGCTGGAGCAGCAACACAAATGTTATAAACAGCCATGTATCGAATTATCAAGCGATATATCCACACAAACTAGAGCACCACAGTTGAATCAGACTTTCTAGTAATACTAATCCTTCGCGTATCTACATCTTACAAGGAGTTATCTCACAAACTTAATGTTAGACAACAACCACACCTAAGGAGCAATCAAAATTAAGCGAATATAATAAAGAGCTGTAGATCTGCCAAACACTACAGTATACATTAGAGTGAATCTCTTATATAAGAGCCACTGAAGTCAAAATAACACCCTAGGATTCTAGCTATAGTCTAACAACAAAGTCCTGGTAACACCCTCGCGATGAGTACAATGGACTTTTAAATATCTAGTAACTTCGAATTGTTAATGGCTTGTTTGTGCTACTAGTAGGAAAATGTGTGTTTAATTCGAATCATGATGTTTGTGTTTCTAGATTTATCAAAGACGTGAATGCTAGAACTAAGAAGCCTAATTATCTTATTAATACAAAAAACTCCAAAAGTCAAGCGAACAAATCTTGTTGCAACACTCATAAGGAAACAACATTTGCATCAGAATCCACATATCACGAAATTCCAAGAGTTACTAAATGGATGTTGTATAAGTGAAGACAAATATTCTAGAACTGTGGAATACACAACAATGCCAATGCACATATACATGTTTTCCTAAGACAAAAAAAAGAAAATGTACCTAAATTTAGGGACCAAAGTAGTGACTAAGAAAGTCATATTTCCATAAACTAATGTATGCAATGATAACTAATGTCTTAAAACTCACAAACCCTTAGATCCAATATGTCATGTATTCCATCGTTCTCTCTAATTCATTACGCGATGGTACAACTACCTATGCATTGTTGACTCTGATCACAAAGCACATGACGCACATCTATCTCCTGTCGCAATTTTGTTGAAAAATACATGTATGTACCGTTCTTTTTGGCAATGACTCAATTTGCTCCAATTCTTGTTATAGAGATTTGTTCTAGTAAATATCACGATCAAAAGGTTAACTACATCGAAGTCTCAATCATAATCTTTTTCTCGTTGGTTCAATTCAGTGATGCGATTTGGAGTTGCATATCGCGAAATCTACTGTTTTGTTAGAGATCTTTCAGTGAAAACACTGTACGAACCGGTAATCGTCAACGGGATCTCTATACAATCGTAAGTGGGGGGGTGCTAAAGAAAACAACTATCACAACTCTAACAGGTCTCATGGGAGCTAAAGCATCACTAACTCAACATGGTTATGCATCGAAGACTTTCTCATCTCAACTTCGACAACATCAACTTGCTTTCAAAGAAAGAGGTAGTGAATTGGGTTTACCAAAACTGAAGTATGTCATGGATCAACGATGTTCACTTTGAAGATGAGTCAAATTAAAACGAAGTTCTTTTCAATCTCAAAGAAATGCGTTCCAACGTTCTGAACAGGACGGTTTCAATTTGCTTCCCCATTATGGACTTATGTTGGAGTCCAATGCCTTGCAAGCAATTAAAACGAATAAATATATTCTGGTATATTGTCGACCGACTACGCAATACACATTGACTCTCTTTCTACTTCTAAGGATGAAACACCAAAAGGTTTAAAGACACTTCTCACGATAGATCTCAAAGAGACATCTTCAGCCCTAGTAATTTCTGTTCGCACTGACAGAGGCACAGAGTTCTTAAACAAGACACTCCATGCATTCTTTAAAGAAGAAGGAATGAGCATCAAACTTCTACTCCTCGAACACCTGAACAGAACGGCGTTGTCGAAACTCGAAACCGTACTCTGGTTGAGGCTGCTCGAACGATGCTTTCGGCTTCTAAACTTCCTTTATTCTTTTGGCTGAAGCAATTGCAACCGCATGCTATACTCAAAACAGGATCAATCATCATCCTAACTCATGGATAAAATGTGCATATCACATCGATTAATGAACAAAAAACCCTCATTCAAAACTCCTTCAACATCTTTGTTGCACTTGTTACTTAACAAGAATGGAGAAAATGTAGACCAGATGAATGAAAAAGGGGATCCGTGCAATATTGTGTTGATACTCCACCTCAGTCAAAGGGATATCGTGACTACAACAATAGAACAAGGTTGATAGGTTGAAATCCATGCCATCTCAAGTTGATGATGCTCAAAGACGAGGATGTCGATACGTCCTGTTGCGAATGAAACTTCAGGCCTCGTTCTCCCAACGAAAAAGGCGTCAGATTATTGACAAACCCTGACCCCGCACCAGAACTCAAAATTTTCTCCTTCAGGCAGATACAACATTCCATCACAACAGAGTATGGTATCTTCTTTCATTCCTATTTGTATGATGAATTTTTCAATGATGGTACTTCTCGTGTCAACAAGTCATCTTCTCCCACCGATAATTCTGCTCCACAAGACACACACCCTTCAACGAATATTCACCCTACATCAGAACCGACAACTCAAACAAATGTTCATGCTGAGGAAAACAATGGATAATCAGCAGATTTACGATCTTTCTATACACCGGTTACACGAACAATGCTAAGTCATCTCACGCAATAATGGGTACTTCAAATGTGCAGAACCATCAATACAAACCTCAACATCAGAATACCGATGGACAAAAGATCACCCGTTAACTCAAGTTCTGGAAATCCATCCAAGCCATGGCAAACAAACTACAACTTGCAACAATCCTGAAATGTGTATTTCTCCACTCACCGTGATATTGTTAACCTGAAAACAATAAGGAGCAATGATGATTCTGCATGATAGAAGCAATGCAGGAAGAGAACTTCATCATTTTTGATAACACAAGTCTGGAACTCGTTGACAAACCTTTGTGGCTAAGAACGGAATCACTAAAGTGGTTATGGAAAAACAATAAAGGATGAAGACCAAACTGTAATTCGCAAACAAGCACGACTTTGTAGCAAAGGTATGCTCAAGGAAAGTGTATTGATATTTGAGAGAATCATTTCACCAGTTGCTCGCTTGGAGCTGTCAGGATTATTTGTCGCATTGCTGCACACAAGTCTTTTCCAATTATCAGATGGAGACCTAAAAATGGCATTTCTTATATGTCCATTGAAGGAGGAGGTTTTTGTGCACAACCAACGATTCGTTGATCCTGATCATCCAGACAAAGTATTACCGTCTAAGGAAAGCTCTATATGGATGAAAACACGCTCTGAAGAGCTGGTAAATAAAGCTCTCAAAATTCTTGATTCCAAAGGTTTTACTAAAGAGTAATTTGACCCACCCCTATTCATGATAAAATCGGGGGAGGACATTCTACGTGTGCAAATTTACGTTGATAGAACATTATTTTTGCGGTTCCACCAACCCAAAATTTCAAAACGATTTGAAACAATTAATGCACGGTAGATTTGAAGATGTCCTTAATGGGGGAAATGAAAATTCTTTTTATGACTTAGATCTACCAATCCCCACGCTGATATATTTAACATCAAGGCCAAATATACTTTAGAGATTCTAAAAAAACATAGGTAATTGTCTAAAAGGACAAAGCATTGGTACACCATGGCTACGAAACTCCATAAAATTAGAGTAAACTATCGAGTGGGTGAACCCGTAACCAAAAGACTACCGAGCAAAATCGGTCACGCATTCATCTTACAATCTATAGACCCAGACATAGTGCAAGCTTATTCGATATTGTGCAAGATATCAAGCGAAGACCGACTGAAAAACACCTCAAAGAGGTTAAAAGGACTTTCGATACATAAGATGTTACCATTCACATGGGTCTCTGGTATCCAAGGTTCTGGCTTTGAACAAACAGCTTTTTTAGATCCGATCATGCCGGATGCATTGACTACTCGCAAAAGCACGTTACTAGAGAAAACAGTTATCCTAGGTGATAAGCTAGCAGCGTGGATGTCAAATATGCACAACTGTATTGCAATGTCACGCACTAGGCCTGAATACGTGCGTGTTAACTGCAAGATTGTGCTCAAGTATTTGGAATTGCGGACACAGCTTCAAGATTATGGCTTCAACTTAACAACAAAATACCGTTTATTCGACTCCTTTAGTAGACCAAGCAATATCATGCAAATAACGCTGCGTACAGCACGATCCCATACCAAGACATAGACCATACCTCGTATCACTTCATAAAGAACTGGTTGAAAACGTATTAATTGAGAATTGTATTTTGTCAAACTGAATACCAATTGCCGACATGTTTCCTAAAGCCCTTCCCGAAGAAATGGTTTCATATCTTGATCAAGCACGAATGGGATATAAGATGTTTGCGACTCTAGCAGAACTTAGGTTCTGATAAAAGATCTGCTTTGATACTCATCAAACATCAACATTACATATTTTTGAAATCAAAAAATACAAATAATATAAATTTCAAAAAAAAATACAAAATCAAAAAAATCGAAAATGTTTCAAATAAAAATTCCCTTCTCGACATGACACTTGAATCGATAATATTTACGTAACCTAGAAATGATGATTAATATCTAGACACAGCGAGAGAGTAAATGAAGTTCGAACAGGAGTTTCAAATGCTTTCAAAACATGTCATTTCTAATTTTTCTTAATGGCTTATGTGCAAATATCAGTACGTAACCCGGACTTCAAATAAAGGAAAGTTTATCTATAAAGATAACTTATCCTAACAACGAGAAATTCAACTTTTCTCGGTCTTGAGCTGTTCTTACAAGACATTCTAAGTTTTAAGCTCAAGAAAAATGATAGTGTACGCATAAGTGCGCTTACCCTTAGAGTTGGAAGAGAAGTCTTCTAACATGATGTCTTTCAAAATTATGTGTTCAACACTCCATCTTTCAAGGGGGAGTTTTTCGAAAAACAACATTTAATGAGTTTGGATACATCATCTCATGACCATTCTTATGTATTCAAACCATTTCCAAAAAGTCTCTTAATAACAAGATAATAAGGACAATTCAATAGAATGATAGTTATAAGATGACTAAGTGTTCAACCTCAATTTTATATTCATTTTACAACTTGGTATCATTGTTTTTGGTGTCAAACATATGTAAAATTGAGGGGGAGCAAGTTTATGTTCCATGTAATTCATGCTAAGAAAAAGTTTTCCCCATGGCCTTTTCAAGACAAATTTTAATCACACAGTATTTCAAAATCTAAGTGACTTAGAATTTAAAATAAGGGGAGAAATGTAATTAAAATGTGATCTAAAAGACTCAAAGTGCTATTCAGAAACGGTTTCATGGTTCGATCTCATACCCTACAACATCTTATTTCATGATGATTCTGAAGACATAAGGTGGTAAGGTTAGGTATTTGTCCTATGATCCAACTAGAACCGGAGGGATCTACCCAAGGACACTCCATAGTTAGAAATAGCAGTCCTTAGGTATGATTGGAGATGAATGTGTATAAGGGAAGAATGCCGACTAAGATTGAGCTAACACTGGAACAATCACAACAAGGTGTTAGTAATGACGTCTTGGTAAGCATTGAAGGGGTTGAAGAATTAAAAAGAAATGTATGGATAAAGGGTGAAAAGAAAGAAGCCCTCCACACAACTTAGGCAGAAACCGGGTCAATACATATGCTGTCAGAATCACAATGTTGATTGCTGACATTGAAGACGACATCATGGACCCAGTGATGCAATGCACAACCCTTCCCAGCCATTCGGGTTTCTCTCAAAAGAAACTTGTCTCATTTGTCACGGAGATACACACGACTTCTATTGACTTTCTCACTCCGAGTTAGTTTCCGAGTTAGTTGATATTGAATAGGTGGCAGTCTGCTCCAAAAGCCTCCGATTACTAAAACCAAAACGCACGCACTAATCGAGTCTAGAGCCAAGAGATCATCAAATAAATCTCATTAGGACACATTCCATGACAAACACTTGTTGAACATCATTAAGTTCACAAGCTGTTAACAAGAGTCCTACGCATTATCCTTGTGATTCTGCCAGAACATTCAGAGTGATACTCTTTAGTATTCACAATGACGAATGGAAATCCTTCCAGTGTCATCATCAAACAGCACTGCGGTAGGTGACTTGCGAGATTCTATATGAATCAAACTTGTGTCAACTGGAAAGAAACGATGGTGCGATTCAATGTGAATCAAACTTGTTCCAGGAAATGAATTGACGGCTTAATCAGAAAGATAGTAACTATCTGATTCACTCTTACCATGTTGTCTGCTTTGAGACGTTCCGGTAATGAGAACAAGCAAGCATGGTAAATCTAATACATCTGTGTTAGAAGACCCTACGCTTTGAGCTGGAAACCCTGTCAAGGAGATTATTTGAATCTACCTGATCACATGTATAATATTTATACTGTAAAATGGTCCTACGGAACCGGAGGTTAATCTAACCAAATCCGGACGAATGACAAAGCCATATTCGTCCATACGCTTTATTGCTAACTGTTTTATTTCAGGATACATAAAGATGGAGATGGTGATGCCTCATTCCAGCTGGAGTCGGATTCATTACCACATGCTCATGCTCAAACTACAAAGACATACTATAGCAAGATTAGCCACCGAAATCATGAATCAATACAAGTTTCAAACTAGCGAGTTACGGGTTTGGTTTTTAGAGAGAAAGTTTAACCGAATTTTAGAGGGTTTGACTAAGAGTCAACTTGCTATTCCTATTTATACCATTCATAGTTCATAATTTGGCAGATTTGGTCCATTTACTTCCTAAGTCCTTTTCGTTGTGGTTTAAGGTATTAATATATACAAGTTTTAGAATTGGCACAAATGGTCCTTCAAGTTTCATAAGCCTAGAAAACATTTAGCAAATTGCACATAAGTCTTTATACTCACAAATAATTGACAAGTTTGGCCTTTTGAGTTAAAATGAATTTAACTCCCTTTCAAATTGTAACCCCGTTAAATACAAAAACCTTTTACCAATTGATTATTTGATGAATTAAAATGCCCGTTACATTTCATAAATTTGAAAAACACTCTCCCCCTCAATCAATGACCCGTTTTCTATTTAAAGAGCAGTAGTCGTTGATTGAGTAGCAAACTTGATGAAAAAATCCAAGTCTGATGAATTTTCAAACAACACTTTTCCACCGTGTGTAACACAAATAATTTTTGAAGAATCAATTAAGAAGAAAATTTTATTTGGTTATAAAAGGAAGACTTCTCTTCCGGTTAAAAAAGAATGCACTGAAACGTACATTAATCCTTGGATGCACGGATATTAAGTAATCCGGGCCCGGGAAAAATTAATTACCCGTTGCTAGGAACAACTGCCTTTTTGGCGACATGCTTTCCTTAAATTGAAAAGCGGGTTGCAGTCGGAAATAACTACAAGCCATTAAGACATGTTTTAAAACAGTTTGAACTTCCGCTCGAACTTCATTTAAAGACCCGTGTCATTATTGAATGACATTTCTAGGTCCGTAAATGTTATCGATTGACAGAAGACATGTCTTGAAAAATATTTTTGGTATTTTCTATTTTTTGATTTTTATGGTTTTTGTAGTTTTTATATTTTTGTATTTTGCTTTTGTGATTAATTATATACAAATATACATAGGATATAGAAAGACCATACTTTACTCCTCTTTTACTTCCTAAAGACGTTTAAGGGTTTCTGGAGTCATACTCTTCATACTAAGACGCGGGAGTAGGAATTCGAACTGATCTCTAGGTAATGCCTTGGTGAATATGTCCACAAGCTGATAATCCGTCGTTATGAAGTATAATTCAACCACGCCCTTTTCAACCTGCTCTCGAATGAAATGGTGTCGGATGTCAATGTGCTTGGACCTAGAGTGCTGGACATTGTTGCAGCAGAGAGCAATAGCACTGCGGTTGTCACAATACAGGGGAATCTCATTGAAGGCAAAACCGTAGTCTGTCAACTGTGATCTCATCTAAAGTATCTGAGCACAGCATCCAGACATGGCAATGTATTCAGCCTCTGTGGTTGAGATCGCAATGCTCTTCTGTTTCTTTGATGACCAGCTGACTAATTTATCTCCAAGGAACTGAGCACTTCCTGACGTACTTCTTCGTGTGTCTTGACAACCTACATGGTCTGCATCTGCATAGGCCGTTAGTGCCATAATGGTGTCTTTCGGATACCAAAGTCCCCATTTAATGGTTCCTCTGAGATACTGAAAGACCCGTTTAAGTGCTTCAAGGTGCTTTTTGGTAGGCTTTGCCTGATACCTAGCACACATGCATACAGCGAATACAAGGTCAGGTCTGCTGGCAGTGAGGTACATTAGGGAGTCGACCATACTATGAAATCGAGTTTGGTCAACTGGAATCCCTAAGGAGTCCTCATCCAGTTTAAGTCTATCCACCATTGGTGTATCAACAGGGTCACACAAATCCATCCCAAATTTCGTTAAGATTTCTAGAGCAAATTTTGATTGATTAATAAAAATGCCTCCGGGACTTTGAGAAACATGTAACCCTAGAAAAAAGACATTTGTCTCATCATTGACATTTAGAATTTTGAACTCATCTCATTGGAAAATACGTCACATGCTTTAGGGTCAGTCAAGGCAAATATGATATCATTTACATATATTTGAACAAGAAGAATATGTTTGCCTGTTTTTCGAGTGAATAATGTCGGGTCAATTGCACCTTTGGAAAACTTCTTGTCCAGAAGAAACCGTGACAAGGTGTCATACCACGCCCGAGGAGCTTGCTTTAAACCATACAGAGGCTTCTTCAGACGATAAACATGTGTCGGATGATCTGGATCAACGAAACCCTCTGGTTGACAAACATAGACTTCCTCTTTCAACTCATCATCAAGGAATTCTGTCTTGACATCCATTTGATAGATGGTCATTGTTAGTGCAAATATTACGATATTTAATCTACACATTCTCTTTTGTTTTGATAATGACAAAATATATATAACTTGTAATATATAATATTAAATGTACAAGTTACTCGTTATCATATATTGTCTCCACATACATCATCACATCTTGACGTCTCGAGTCTTCGTATGATACAACACAGGTTCGTACATGTTTGTTATGTTGCATTATGATCAAACCTCATTTTACATTTTGCATCTACAAGTACTTTATTTAAACAAGCATACTCTATTTTGGCAAGCCTCAACTAAACTTTTTATTTTACATACACAAAGTTTACTTAAGTAAAAATAAAATACAAAATGGATTTTACATCATGCATGACATCGTACATATAGTTGACCTTTATGTATTGTCACATCATATCTTTCCAAATCTAGCCATAATCTTTGAAGATTGCATAAGATTTTATAAGATTTTTTATCCCAAAATCCAAATTTGGTTACTGTAGGCCGGTTCCCTTCAGGAACATTGGCCGGTTCCATTCTACGATGGAACCGGCAGAACCGGCTACAATGCCAGAATTTTGCCTATAAATAGCAAGCCAAATCTCACCATTTTCTCATCCCTTTCACACATACTTTCTCTTTAGTTTCCAGCCATTTAGATATGTAGGAACACCTTCGTTAATCATTTCCATTTTTGCATATGATCATAATGCTCTAACATTTATTTTGTTATAAGCATACTTTTATGATGATCCACCAAAGCAAGCTTTGAAGATCTTGCCATTTCCATCCACCACCAAGCATACCTATATGTAGATCTACAAGATTGAAGATATTGTCATCCACCACCAAGCATACCTATATGTAGATCTACAAGATTGAAGACCTTACCATTTCCATCCACCATGCTTTCCATCACCATAAGTGCAATTTAAACAAGTTCCAAGTAGAAGATTAACACCACACTGTGGACACGTACATAGATAACAATAAAAGCCATCACATGGTTGTCCACACCCCGTACACTCACGTTGGTTAAATGATGTCATAAGAAAGAATTAAACAATATAGAGGATAAGAAGAAAGAATTAAACGGATAAGAGGTAACGGAGAATATTTTTGGGCTTTTGAAAATAATTCATAAGAAAAGGAATTAAAATAAGAAAGAAAATTATTTTTGGTAACCGAAAATTAAACGTGCACGGTAGCTCTCTAAAAATACGTACAAGAAAGCGGAGGAGTTGGTAAGCGCGAGGCGCTATTTAGAATAACCCTTCTCCTTTTGGGTGATGTTGATCAAACCCGCCTTAAACTTTCCTTATAGCACGTAATCTAAAGGTGAGCCGTAACAACGATTAACAAATGGTTATTTTTATATTAAAATAAAAGAAAATAGAAGTGTAAAATATTCACAAACGGAAAATAACTTCACGAGGAAGGTTCTTCAAAAACACTAATCTTCGAACGAAACACGATAATCGTAACACACTTCCCCGGCAACGGCGCCAAAAACTTGATACGGCTCCGAACACACTATATATATAATATATAAGTATATAAGGATTATATCAAATAATAGTATAGTAAGTATTTTCCGTCGGGTTAGAGAAACAAACTTTTAACCAAAGTTGTCTCAAAAACCTCCCGAGTCGTTTTCCCTCGACGAAGTGTGAATTGAAAATCGGTTAAGTCCGTGATCGTGCGTTTTGAATGGTTTCGAAGATTTTGATTTGGTTGTCTAAATCCTACTAAAAATAAATGACAAGTAGATAAATGCACGAAAACAAGTAAACAAGAAATGAAAATTAAATACGTATGCATTAAAACGTAAACGGGAATTAAAAACGAGACATTTAAAACCTAAATTATCTAAAATTAAACCTAAATTGATCTTTTTGGTTTTTATAAGTCTTAAGTAACTAAAAAGCTAGGACAAAGAAAACTAGACCAAAAACGAAGGAGATTTGAGCTTGAAAACACTAAAAACATGAATGGGATTCAATCCCGTTCTTTAAAAATCAAAATTTCGTAATTTAAACCCTACGAAAGCAAATCTAATTTTTCTAGGTTCTAAATGTTAAAATAAAAATTTCTAAAAAAGAATTATAATTTTTTGAGTTTTTTATAATTTTTTATGAATTAAAAACAATTTTAATGAAATTAAATGTTTAAAAATAATAAACTATTTATAAAAAAACTAGAAAAATCACAAAAAATAGGTTGAAAGGTGAGGAATCTAGGAAAAATAAGATGGGGAAAACAGCTTATCGAATAAGCTGTGAAATAAGCTAAAAACGCCTAATAATCTTTTATGAGCTGATAAGCTAATTGAGCTAATCACACTTAAATAATAATTTTTATATTATAAATCGAAAAAAGTGTCAGGACAAATGGTGTGAGTGTGTGTGTGTAAGGTTGAGGAGGGTAGAGGTCCAGGGTTCGAGCCTTGCTCACCCTGGATTTCCCCTCTTCCCTTTTTTTATTTTTGCAAAAACCTAAAAAAACAAAGTTGTAGAAAAGCTGAAAACTATCAATTTTAATAAAAGCAACTATTTTTGAAACTCCTTAAATAAGCTGGAAATCAGCTGAAAAGCCAACAAATTGTATAAAACTACTTTTTGAACTTAAGCAACTAATAAGCTAAATTAAGCTAAGTTTTAAGCAAAATAAGCACCTACTTAGTTAACCCTAACCTAATGAGCTAATTTTGAAAAGAAATGAACAAACAATTTAAGCAAGAATAAGCTTAAATAAGCACAGCAGTACTAACTTAGAGTTAGTACTGCTAGCTTTAATCTTTAAGCTGCTCCTACTAAATGATTTAGAAAGCTAAGGACAAAAATAAGATAAGCTAAGACTAACTTAATCCTAAACTTAATAAACTACTCTAGACTAGAAATAAGCATAAAGAAGCAAGCCATAAGCTGAGGATTTCAAATAAGCACTTATAAGAAAACTGCATACCAAACAGGCCTTAAGGGCAACTTTAAGCTTAATTTCAAATAAGCAAACAGATCCTTATAATATTCTAGCTTATCTCATCTTAAACCTTGGCCAAAAAACTATTTAAAGCAACAATTGAAAAAGAATTTGAAAGTCAAATAAGCAAAGAAAAAACTAGCTGAAAAAAGGCTTTATACTAAGTTACATGCTGAGTTTTCTTTTATTTTGAAAGAAAAAAATGTGTTTTATAGCCTTAAATACAGATGACTAATAACTAATTAAAGCTAACATAATTGAACATATCTAATATACCTACAAACTATTTTGTGCCACAAATTTCAAAAGTCTAAATTATACTTTTACTTGCTGAATTTTGAGATTAAAAAAAGGCTTTTTGCCAGTTATAGTTGCTGATGCAGTTTGCATCAAATGAACCAAATCTAAAAGCTACCAAGTGCAAGCAAAAGGAGTTGAATTCTACACATATAAAATTAACACAATGAAGGCAAAAATGAACAAAGCAAAACTAGCTTGAACAATAAAAATCACAAAACACGAAACACGAGAAAAGAAAGAGGCGAGCCTCCTCACATCATTTGTTAGAAAATAGATAAGAAGATAGAAACGCTTGTTTTTGTTAACCGAGTCATGAGCTTGACTCGACCCCGAATTAAGTTGTCCATGGGGAAGCAAATGGAAAAGAAAATCTCAATCGGGCTTTCATTAATGTTTGGATAAACATTAAAGCACATGAAAGTTCCATCCCGATGAGATGCCACCGGCTCTAAGTGGAGATGCCGGGGTCAAAAATAGTGTCTTCACTCCCGGTGGAGAGAAGTAAAGGAGAATCCGCTGGGTAGGTGAGAAACGGGAGAAAAGTCCGAATTACAAATGTGAAGAAATTGTCATCTTCAACATTTTGAGAAAAATCAATCTCACCTCCCCCCTGGGGCCTAGTTTTTTAGCGGGGGGGCCCCCCCCGGGGGTTTGGGTCAAAATTACGCTCTATTACCTGGTGGTATCGAGTCTTCGGAACTAGAAATGTATCAACCTCTTCTATAAAAACGTTTGGTCAAAACTCATACCTGATCGGATCAATACTAAAAAGATACGAATCTTTATCGGGAAGAGAGTTATTAGCTTGAGTTAGTGGTACTGCCAACTTCTCGTTCTTTCGTTATATCAGCTAAAAGGCTCGAATTCGGGTAAAGAATTATCCAAATGAGAAAGAGAAGTATCGGACTCCTCAAAGAATGAATCACTATCCGTGACAGGAATAGGAACTGAGGAAGGAGACTTGAACACACGATCAGGAGAGGGATTGTCATTCAAAGATTCGATATTAGCAATAAGACGATTTATGTTCAACAATTTCTCACGAAGAATAACGTCTTGGATTTGAAGAATATCTTCTAAGTCAAACTCTTTCTCTTCTTGATCATTATTCACCTCAATCAAGTAACATCCTCGGATGTCCTCAAAATCATGTCATCACTTGAGTACCATAATCATTGGAATCAAGATATAATATCTGAATGATTGTTTACTAAAGCATCAAAAATGGAAGGATCTTCACAAACATGCATATCACACGTATCTTCGGAAATACCCTTGAACTCACTTGGGATTGGGACAAGGTTCTCAACACTAGACTTTATTACTTTGTCCGTTTCAGTTTCCGGAATAGTGCTAAGATGCTCGTCCCCCATACTAAGAGAGTTATCGGGATCCACGGTCGGTAAGTCGGGTGTGATTGCTTTAGGCTTGCTATATATAATAGTATACTCATCATCGTCATCGTCGTAAAAGGTAGGACGATTCTAGCTTGGACAATTAATATATTATGATAGCTCCTCATTAATATTTCGCACATCTTCAAGGAGATTTAATTCATTCAATTCTTGAATATCCTCTTGTTGATATTGCTCGTCCGTCAAAGCATACTTAATTTCGCCAAATCTCTCCCAAGCTATCAATATAACTTGGTGTTACTCCAAAAGATATACGACTAAACTTCCTTAAGAAGGTGTAAATGTCTTTCATTAACACTTCCACATCGTCGATCATAGAAAAATTTCCATATGGAGTAAAACTTTGAGCTGCCGGCTTCTCCTTCTCTTGTTGAATTCCTTTAAGAATTTGCAAATCATTCATGAGTTTAAGAAGCAATTCTTGCATAACTTTAGGTTGATTCTGCTCTTCTTCCATAGTTTGCTGAATTTTAAGAAATCTCTCCTCAGCTAGCAATAAGCAAAATTTTAAGCAAAATAAGCACCTACTTAGTTAACCCTAACCTAATGAGATAATTTTGAAAAGAAATAAATGAACAAACTTTCTTAAGCAAGTTATAAGCTAATATAAGCACAGAGATCTAACTTAGAGTTAGTACTGCTAGCTTTAATCTTTAAGCTGCTCCTACTAAATGATTTAGAAAGCTAAGGACAAAAATAAGATAAGCTAAGACTAACTTAATCCTAAACTTAATAAACTACTCTAGACTAGAAATAAGCATAAAGAGGCAAGCCATAAGCTGAGGATTTCAAATAAGCACTTATAAGAAAACTGCATACCAAACAGGCCTTAAGGGCAACTTTAAGCTTAATTTCAAATAAGCAAACAGATCCTTATAATATTCTAGCTTGCAGTTCAAATTACAACAGGTTTGGACTTTGATGGATTTACCATATGGCAAAAGAGCTATTGGTACTAAATGGGTGTACAGGAACAAGAAAGATGAAAGAGGCATTATAATCAGGAACAAGGCTAGGTTGGTTGCTCAGGGATACACTCATGAAGAGGGAATTGATTATGATGAGGTTTTTGATCCAGTTGCTAGGATTGAAGCAATTAGGCTATTCTTAGCCTATGCCTCATTCAAATACTTTGTTATATATAAGATGGATGTAAAGAGTGCATTTCTATATGGCAAGATTGACAAGGAAGTTTATGTCTGTCAACCTCTAGGGTTTGAAGATCCAGAGTTTCCTAACAAAGTTTATAAGGTAGAAAAGGCATATGTCTACATCAAGCTCCTAGATCTTTGTATGAGACTCTATCTACTTATTATTGGACAATAATTTCAGTATAGCCAGATAATTAAACTTTGTTCATTAAAAGAGTCAAAGGTAATATTCTACTAGTTCAAGTATATGTAGATGATATCATTTTTGGGTCTACAAGGAATGAGATGTGTACTGAGTTTGAAAAGATGATGCATAAAAATACAGATAGAGTTCTATGTAGAAGCTCCATTCTTCTATGGGAGTGGGGGGGGGACTATAAGTAACTCAGAAAGATGATGGGATTTTCATCAGTCAAGACAAGTATGTGGATGAAATCTTGAAAAAGTTTGGTTTTTCAACTGTGAAGACAGCAAGTACACCTATGGAGACTTCAAAGCCATTGCTCAAAGATGCAGAAGCTGAAGATGTTGATGTTCACTATAAAAACCAATGAAATGGATCATTGATGTATCTAACATCTTCTAGGCCTGATATAATGTTTTGTTGATAGTGCGGTGCAGATTTCATTCACACCTAAAGTTTCAGAAGGGGGGGAAGGGGGGGGGGGGGGGGGGGGGGGGGGGGGGGGGGGGGGGGGGAGGGGGGGGGGGGGGGGAAAAACATCTTCATGTTGTGAAAAGAATCTTTAGATACTTGAAAGGTCAACCTAAATTGGTCCTTTAGTATCCTAAGGACTCACCATTTGACTTGAAAGCTTATACTGATAGTGACTATGCTGGTGCAAGTTTAGATAGGAAATCCACAACAAGAGGTTGTCAATTTCTTGGAAGGAGATTAATCTCATGGCAATGTAAGAAGCAAATTATAGTTTCCAACTCTACTACTGAAGCAGAATATGTAGCTGCATCTAGTTGCTGTAGACAGGTGTTATGGATTCAAAATCAAATGCTAGATTATGGATACAATTTCATGAATACCAAGATTTTCATTGACAATGAAAGCACCATCTGCATTGTTAAGAATCTAGTGTTTCACTCAAAGACTAAGCACATTGGGATTAGACATCACTTCGTCAGGGATTCATATGAGAAGAGATTAATTCAAGTGATCAAGATTCATACTAATCACAATGTTGCCGATTTACTCACAAAGGCATTTGATGTTAGCAAATTTCAATATCTAATTGCAAGTATTGGAATGTTTAACCTCTGAAGTATTGATTGAGTGGAGGTTAATTGTGTTACTATGAAGCTGATTATACATAAAGGATGCTTGTAATGAAATGGAAATGCTGCATAACAACAAGCAGAAGTGGGTGAAGGGTCAAGAAATTCCACTGAACCCTAACACACATCCATAACTGCTTCATTATCTAATCTTGAACCAATCACTATTCCATCATTATCTTAACCCAAAAAGACTCAAAAACCTAGGAAAGCCAAAAGGCCCACTGAGATATCTCAGTCTAGTGGACCTATTCCCCTTGTAGAAAATGAGACTGTCATTAAGGAGTGGGAAGACAGAATGGAAAAGGTTGCCATTACTGCTTCTAGCTTAGAAGCAGAGCAGGACAGTGGTAACATAAATAGGACCCAATCTACATGGCACACTTAATGAGCCTTTCCCTTAGGGAACAGATTCGGTAGTGGTCCCTAAGTTCCAAGATAACCATATTGGGGGTTAGAAGGCTCAAATTAGTTTGAGGCTGCATCTAAACCGTCCCATGGTCTACCCTCTTAAAAGATGATTTATTTTCTTTAACACACTTGGAAGTGGGAGGAACATCATGAAACAAAAGGAATATAATGGAATTTTGTACAAAATTATCTGAAAGGGTCTAGATTGTGTGTTATAAAAACAGATTGATGAATTGGTAAAGAAAAAGAATTGAGAGATATAGTGAGCTGAAAAAAAAAAGAGAGATGTGTGATATAAAAACAGATAGAGTGAATTGGTGAGAAAAAGAAATGAGAGATATTGTGAGATCAAAAATAGAAGGGAGCTTGTGAGAGTCAAAATTTATGATGGAAATGCTTTTTGGAATGAAATTAGAGTTAATGCTGGTGTATCAAAGTTAATGCTGCTAAGCTTAAACAACTGCTGCCAGTATTAGTTAATGTTGCTAAGCTTAAACTTACTGCTGCCAGTATTAGTTAATACTGCTAGGCATAACCTTACTACTGCTGGTTAAGTTAATGCTGCCAGACTTAACTTACTACTGCTAGTTCAAGTTAATGCTTGTTGATGAGGATTTCATAAATACTTTGATTCAGATTTAATCACTCATTCGATCGTTTTTAACACTTTGGATATACTCATCAATCATAAATCCAACCAAAATTCATCTTTAATCCTCAAAACCCATCACAATGTCGACCCCAAAATTCGCTAAAACACATAAACTAGTCGCATTCTTAGATAAACCTAAAGAAAATGAGGGGTTTGAGCAAATCATTGATTTTCTGAATGCAAGTTCTATCAGATATGCACTACGGTGAATCCAACCATTGTATACTTCATACATTAAGCAGAACCAATCACTGTTCCATCATTATCTTAACCCAAAAAGACTCAAAAACCTAGGAAAGCCAAAAGGCCCACTAAGATATCTCAGTCTAGTGGACCTATTCCCCTTGTAGCAGATGAGACTGTCATAAAGGAACAAATTGTCTATCCACTGCTATCATTTTTGCAGAACTGGAAAGAATGGGGTATGAAAACCTTCCACAGAAGCTTACTTTTTACAAAGCATTCTTTTCTCCTTAGTGGAAGTTTTTAATTCATACAATTCTACAACGCCTTAGTGCTAAGACAACTGCCTGGAAGGAATTCAGTAGTACTATGGCTTCTGCTATCATCTGTCTTGCCACAAACCAAATATTTAATTTTTCCAAGTACATTTTTGACAATATGGTAAAGAACTTGGAAGGTGGGGTTAAATTTTTAATGTATCCAAGGTTTGTGCAAGTGTTCCTGGATAAACAAGTTGATGATATGTCCAAACATAAAGAGATCTATGTTACCCCCTCCCATACCAAGGAGATTTTTGCTAACATGAAGAGGGAAGGAAAGGAATTTTCTAGTAGGATCACACCTTTATTTCAAACTATGATGGTTCAAGCTCCTGAAGTAGTGGGTGAAGGGTCAGCAGTTCCTACTGATTCCCATCACACTACTACTCAACCATCTACATCAAGACCTCAAAAGAAACATACAATAAGGAAACAGAGAAAGGACAGTGGTCCTACAGAGCCTATCACCGATAAGGCTACCAATGAGGAGCATGTGTCTACCCCTTCCTATGATCCATCTCAAAGTGGTGAGGATAGAATGCAACTTAATGAATTGATGGACCTTTGTGCCAAACTGTCTGATAGGGTTCTTGCCCTGGAAAATACAAATACTTCTTAAGCTGCAGAGATTTTTACATTGAAGAAGAGAGTTAAGAAGCTAGAGAAGAAAATAAGGTCTAAAACTTACAAGCCTAGAAGACTGTACAAGGTTGGTTTGTCAAGAAGAATTGAATCCTCTGATGATGTAAGTTTGGGTACTCAAGAGGATGCATCCAAACAGGGGAGGAAAATAGCTGAGCTTGATGCTAATACAGAGGTGACCTTGATTGATGAGACTCAAGGCAGAAATAATGAAGACTTGATGTTTGATACTGGTGTTCTTAATGGTGATGAGGTGTTTCAAGAGCCTATAGTTAATACTGCAACGAAAAGTTCAATTCTAGTTAGTGCTGCTGATCTAGTTACTACGGCTAGTGAAGTAGTTACTACTGCCAATGTTGAAATTCCAGAAGAATTGACTCTTGCTTAGACTTTGATTGAGATTAAAAGTGCAAAACCCAAGGATGTTACAACTGCTGCTACAACAGTTACACCTGCCAGCTCAAGACCAAAGGCAAAAGGAATTGTCTTTCATGACCAGGAGGAGCAGGCACCTACATCTACACCAATAGCTTCTTCTTCACAACTTCCATAGGCTAAAGACAAAGGCAAGGCAAAAATGGTAGAGCCTGAAAAACCTTTGAAGAAGAAAGATCAAATTGCAATTAATGAAGAAGTTCCTAGAAATCTTGAAGCTCAATGATGTGTGCATAAACACACATCATTTGTACCCCAAAAATGCTAATAATTGGACTAAAACACTAAAATATGAGTAATTATGTTGCAAATACGTTTGTATTAAGGTTTTATGTCTTACATGTACAAAGTATTGAAAACAAAGCAAAAACAGTAATTTTCGGGTAACTTTCGACGACGTTTTCACGTTTATCGAGGTTCAAATAAAATTGTTTATATTCCACGATCACACCATTGGAAAGAGCATGAAATTACGAGTCCAACGGTACCACCTTTCTATCGTGAACCATTATAATTTGAACCTTTTACGCCATTTTGAACCTTTTGTCTAATAATAAAACTGACCTGGGCCAAAAAGGGGTTAAATGGTTTATTTTGTATATATGTTACGAGAACACTGCCAAGCGCAGTTGGTCTCTTGGTGTTCATTAAGGGTTGCAACCACAAGGTCTCAAGTTTGATCACCAGGCTTGCCTAGGGTGAGAATTATAAGCCTTATGCCACGTGGCACCACTAAGGTGGTGACACGTGGCAACCTGACTCGACCCGATTCCAGACCCGACCGTTGACTCGTCCGTTGACTGGCTGTCAACCACCATTGACCGGTGGTCTGGTAGTGGTCCAGCGGTTGTCCGTCGGTGGTCCGGCGGTGATCAACGATTGTGCGCCGCCGTTGACCGTCGTGGCTCCGGTAACGGCACCGGCTCTGATGACAGACCACATGACACCAATCACAGGGTGACACGTGGGTATGAGGTACTGTGCAGGTGTACGAGGTTCGGTACGAGGTTAGATAGATACGAGGTTCTAGAAGGACACGTGGCACAAAGTGATTGGTGGATTGGGAATTGACAGCTGCTAATGATGAGGTACGAGGAATGGGATCCCGATGTAATAATGCGTAAGGATTAAGCTATGATTGAGTCTGTGGGAGCTGCAAAATTACAAATATGCCCCTAGATCTAGCAATATGATTGGTCAAAGGCCTAAAATGACAAAAATACCCCCACCCACATTGGGCTATTTATATCAGACGCAGCATCAGTTGGTTGGTGTTAGGATTTAGTTTTATTTCCATGTAGTGTAGGAGTAGTGTAGATTTAGTGTAGCTTATTTTTATGTCTTTCTAGCTTATTAGTTTGCTTATTGTAAAAGCTTTTTCAAGCTTATTTTAGCTTATTGTAATCAAGATTTTAAGCTTATTAATGAAGAAGTTTATTTCAAAGGTTGGTGTTTTCTTTAGCTTATTATTTAAGCTTATTCTCTTGTCTTTTTCTTATTTCTTTTTAGCTTATTTCCAAATAAGCTCATGCTTATAGCTTATTTTTGGATCCGATCTCTTTAAATAGTTATTTAGAAAAAAAAAATAAGGTTTTTATTTTTATATTGTTTTCGATTTAGAGTTTTTCAAGTGAGCTTATTTTAGCTTATTTTCGATTGCTTATTTTTCTAGCTTATTTTTTTAGATCTAATCCTTAAATATACCCGTCTCTTATTCACTTGATTGATCACCTTCAGTTTGGTTGGATTTTGATCTAAAAAAAAAATAAAATAATAGATATTGTATTTTTTTTTTGCGTATTTTCTGATCATTAAGTTTGTTGCTTTTTAATTCTAGCTTATTTTTCTTAGATTTATAATCCTTATTATACCCGATCCGAGTTCACTTGATTGAACACCTTAGTTTCGGGTGGATTTAGATCTAAAGTTTTGATTTTTATTAGCTTATTGTCTTTAGAATAATTAGTAGCTTAATAATATATCTTGTTTATCAAAACTTTGGTTGTTTTAATGCTGATGAAATTGATCCAACACTTAGGCGTGGAGCTTATGGGTCTTATAAGCTTATTTTACTATTAAAGTTTAAAACTTTTTAGTTTTTAAGGCTATTTAGTATATAAAGTTTGTAACTTTATTAACTAAGTAATTATATAAACTAATAAAGTTTTAATCTTTGGTGTTTAATTAAGTTTATAAGATCAAGTGGTTTATATTCGTCTCCATTTTCTTCAATTGGGTTATTCTTTCTTTTCCTTCTCTTTTATTAGTAGTTGTAGCTTATTATTTAGTTTAAAAATGTTTATGCTTATTTGAATGATTGTTGCTAGTGAGTAGTTTAATTAGTGCTTGTTAAGTGATATAGTGATTTGGAAATTAAGTGTGGATTTATAAAAGGTTTAGTTGATCAATAATCTTAGATTATTTAGATTTGTAGTTTGAATGTTTTAACGGGAAAAATCCAGAAAAATAGTCAAACTACATATATAGTAATTAGTATCATTTTAAGAGGTTTTTGTCAATATAAGCCAACGTTGTGAGATAATTATCTTTTCTAATGAAATTAATTCGTTAAGTTCGTTAAGTAAAACCTTAATTCACACTTGATGGATTCACCCTTGATGGACTTTTCACGTCACTTAGCAAGCATTATCGTCTCTTAAATATCTTTTAGATCATTTAGCTTTAAATTTGGTAGTCTTATTATTAGTAATTTTAGATTGGTAATTTTTAGTGATTAAAATTAGTTTTAAAACCAAAAACAAAAATATTTGATATTCAAGCATCAAACAAGATATTTTCGTGGATTTCAAATTCATCTCTCATCGGGATACGACATCCAGGAGATAAAACTATTACTTTTCCTAAAGTAATTGTCATACAAAACTGGATACTCTCTATACTATTACTTATTTGAGATATTTAGGATATATAATATATTTTATATAGACTATAATATTCAAATCAATTTTTGGCATCGTTGCCAGGGAGAGGTGTACGATCTACACGTGGTGTTTAAAATTAGTGCCTTGAAGATCCTTTCTTCGGAAAATTTATTTTCGTAGTTATTAAAAATATAAAAATCCAAAAATATTTTTCTTCTTATTTTATTTTTATTTTTCCTTTTCTTTTTATAAATATTTAAAAAATACCAAAAATATTTTTATTTTTATTATTATTATCTTTATAAAAAAGAAAAATAAAATAATAGTCTTTTTTATCCTCTTATATCATTTAATTCTTATCTTCTTTATCCTCTTATCCGTTTAATTCTCCGACATGTCTTCGTATAACCAACGTAGTTGTTTCAGCTGCGGAAATCCTTTAGATGATCAACCTTGTTGATATTGTACTTGCGAGCGGTGTGGATATTATAATAGAAGGGTACCTTGTTTAGGATGTAATTCGGAAACTGAAACGTGAAAAATTATTTTCCCCCCCCACTTATGAACCAACTCCGTATTCTTACAATGATTCTCCAAACCTTATCAACCCACCACCACAGCCCCAGACATACTCTTGTGAGTTATGTGGAAACGATCATCACTACGTTCGATTGTCTACACACATTCCCGCATTTGTCCTATGATCTGAAAACCCGTACTACAAATCAAAACTATAGTCATAATCTTTACCCATAAAATTCACAGAGTTACCTACAACAAAATCAATGTGTAAAAAACTGTGGGGTGTCCCCATGAGACTTTTTCAGTGTCAAACGCGATCAATCAAAATTACTATGAACTAACCCTTGCTATAATACTAATTCTTTCGTTTTGACCAATCACCCAGCACAGTATTCTGTCGATCATCACCCCCCTCAAGAAAAGAGTACAAAAAATGTATGCAAAGCTAGAGAAAAACTAATGGAAGCTTAGTAACACCCCCATTTTGAAAATAAAGCAGCGGAGCTAAGCTAGGTATTACTTCATGAATCACAGACACAATCGAAAAGAAAACGACTTCAAAAGAACTTTTAAAAGATACGTTATCATTCATTTAAAATTAGAGTTTTACAAAGGCAGGTCCCAAAGTCTAGAAACATAAAATGTGAATGATAACAAGTTTTAGCCATCTTCAAGTCCATGCCACTCCATGCCATAATTCTCAATTCACCTGAGGAAAAACTGCATAAAAAGTGTCAACACAAAGGTTGAGTGAAATTCATAGGTTTGAAATGTAATAGTTGAATACAAGTTATAATGGAAATATTGGCATTGCAGGGACAATTATCATGGAGAACATTTATTATTATGGAGAACAGTATTATCATGGAAAATAGTTGAATATTATATGGTTGAATGCAAGTTTAATAGTGGGCTACGTTGTTATACACCCGTTATTGGTAATAATTGCAACGAATACAATTATCATGGAAAATGGTAACATTATTATTGTACCTAAGCTCATGACACCAATACGTTAACAGGGAAGATCACCGTAGTGATATGGTAGGGACATATGTTCTCTTGAAACTGCCAAGGTTTACCTATAGGGACAAATATAGTGCGTTTGGCTACCCCAAGCATGGATATAAAAAACGGGAGCCGTCAATAACAGAAGACCTATAATGAAAAGCTATATGTCTCAATATTATTAAATCACAAAAATCAAATCAAAAACCACCACTAATCTATTAACAATATTCGCATTCACATCGTATGCAAGTAATTATTTAGGTTCATGATAATTAGAAATAAATGGCACTTGTAACTACTTAGGACAATAATATAACATTATATAAACAATCTAGATAGCAAACATTTAAAAAAACACTGTTATTCTATAGTTAAGCATGTAAAAGTCTGAGAACAAGAAATCACAATGTTATAAGATAACGAGTATGTAAAAGAGTTTGTAAACAATCAATGTATCCCCCTCGCGTTTTATAAAACTTGTAAATAAGTAAAGGCGAGATTATGAAACTTCACCCTGATAGGTAGTTGTAATACATTCCAAAATAAAAGCTGACGACTTATCTAGCTCCGGCGGAAAGACATATTATGTCGATTCTTAGGAATTGTTCTCAAGAACTTTGATTCAAAGTTTTAATATTGTTATAAGTTTGATTGAAGAGTTTAAGAATTATTGTATCACCATTCGGGCCATCATATTTCAAGGTCATATCAATAAACGGTTTGAGGAGCTAGGGCACTTAAAATCATAAACCAACAACCAGACAGAACGTAATACCAAGAAGAAACCACCTTATAATATGAAGAAGCTCCAATATTATGTGAACGATATAATCGTTTTATTAAAGGCGTTTTGATCAATATCGGAAATTATAAGCAGACAAGCGTTAATTAAAGTTATGTCTTGTAAGGTTTTGAATATATTTTTATACTTTTTCCAAAATGTAACATTTAGACCCCTTAAGAATGATAAATGGCAAAATTAAAAGCCTTGGAGTTTGCACTTTTACGAGATTGGCCTGCAATATTAAAAGATGTACAAAGAAAACCTTGCACGTTGGAAAGTTACCAAAATATACCCCTATAGTTATAACGTTGATAAAATGATATTTTCAAGTCCCCATTAGTTATAAGTTTCAGAAAATTAACGATATATACCCCTTGCAAGGATAATATTTACAAAACATGTCCGAATAAAGGCCATGCAAGCTAATTGAACATTTAAAAAGATATTTGCAGTTATATCTTATTAGAATAAGCTAAAATATGAAGGTTTAGCATAACGAAAGTTTAAAATAATAATTCGTTAAGCTAGGAAGCAAAATGGGTCATATTAGGGTTTTAAAAACATAAACCGCGGGTTTTTAAGTTCAAATTCCTTCAGACTTTGATAAAGTTGTTATATTAACATTAGTTAAGCATGTTAGGATAGATTATAACAATATTTAACCATTATAACATTTAGTTTTAAGAAAAACATAAAATTAGGGTTTCGGGTGTACGGTTTTAGATCAAAATGGAAAATGAGCATGAATTGAGTTATAAAAATTTAACAAGAGTATATTAGATCTTATGAACTATAAAAGAGTGAGGAGAAGGTATAAAGATCATCAGACCTGGTTGACCTATAGCTTGGAAATGGGTCCGAAATCCGGGGACTTTAGCTCGTACCCTAGAATAACGACTCCCCCCAACCCGGGACCTCTTTTCATTTTTGGTTTCTTTTGCTTCAATTCTATTCTTGAGACTTCTTAGGACCTCTTAGGATCTTCTTTGAGCAAAGGATTGCTGCTATGATGGGTTATAAGGAAAGAATAAGTGGGGGATGAAGTTAAATAAGTCAAAACACCCTTATATATAACCAATTTTAGAACTTGAGGCCCAAGTTTAAAAGCAGTGATGCGGCTATTTCCTTATTGTGGATGAGTTGGAGAGTCTAGGAGATGAGTATGTAGAGCTATGGATGTGTTGGCAAGGTTTAAAAGAGGTGATGTGGTGTTGTTTTTAGCCGCGGGGTATAAAGAAGTCACAAGGAGGTGATGCACTTGTTTTGTGGCCATATAACTCAAAGAGAACCTTGTAAATATGCTTAAGGGTTGCAAGTGGGTTTGAGTCGTGAGGATGCTGTTTGCAAAAGGGAATATTAAGAATGGGTCATTTTGCAAGAAAAGAGGTTCGCTGGGTTTCCATTAGGGCTCTGATTGATTTTTTCATGTTTATAATTCGAGTACATTTGTGATAAAAGCATGATTACTGATCACAAGATTTGTATAAGGTTATTATCAAATTTGGATAGGTTGTTTGGGTTTAAAATGGGTATAAAATGAGTAAAACGGTTAAAAAGTCAACATTATATAGCATGAGTAAGGGTTTTCATGTTTTAATTTTCGTATAAATGAAAAATAAATGATGAAATGATGAATGTATTATGTATAGTAATGTTATAAAATAAGTTATTACAACTTATTTGAGTGTTGGTTTAGGATTATGATGGATAAAAACTAAGAAACGGGTCATGGTTTAGTATTTTGCTTGGGTTAGGGTTTCTAGGTTTTAAATTAGGGTTTTGAGTATAAAAATTGTGTATGAAAGCTTATGAATAGAATAATTAGGGTTTTAAGCATTGTATATTGAGTGTAGTATGTTTTTAGAAAAGGTGGTGGTGAAGAAACTAGAATGAAAACAGAGGTAAAATGGCTATTTTGGATATCATGCTTAATGACTTGTACATTGTACTTTAAAAGACTTATACTTTGACTTAGAGGGAGTTTATATTTCAAATGAGATGTTATATTACTTGTACATATGTTTTAGTAGCTTGTGCATTCACTTTAGATATTAACCTTTCATAAAATTAGGGTTTAGAGGAATACGATAACGGTTTAAAGCCCCGACTTTTGGATAAACTATGCAAATGGTACTTTATAAGAGTAATGAACTTATGTAAAAATGATATTATATTGACTTGACATGTACAATTTTGTTTTTCTTGGCATATTTAAGTAGGATTGCCATAGTAGGCTATTGCCGTGAGCTCGTTTACTTTAGAAAATGTAATCTAGAAACGTATGGAATGGAATGAAACGTAAAATTTATTATTCCTGTAAAAATAGAACTTTAATAAAGTAGTAGATATACATTGATGAAAATACTGAAAATTACGGGTATTTTTATGAGTCCCCCCAACCTTACAGAAATCTCATCCCGAGATTTGATTGAGAGATAGAGTGATATTTGGAAACAGAAGTTCTTAGCTCCTACAATTTCTAGTCTGATGGCCTACTTTGTGGCAATTCTGACACCTGACAGTACAAGGTCCTGTGTGATGCAGAGTACATTTCCTACAAAGGGGATGAGGTCCATTATATCCATTCGCAAAGAATCAACCACCAATCCCAAACAGGATTCCATTAGCCTTGAACGTTTTCCTGGCTCCATATTGCTGCTGATGTGATTCATTTGTTGCGGCTGTTAATTGTTACGGTTATCAGGGTATTTGTTGTTGTTGGCGATGATGGAGGGTTATTGTTGTTGTGATCATTGGGGTAATTGTTGTTGTTACGATTATTGGAATAGTTGTTGTTGTTAGAATTATTGGGATAGTTGTTGTTGTTGGTGGTGTTCCTTTTATCATCAAACTTTCGTTTGTGATCATTGGTTTCTTGCACAGAATTATGCTTAATTATTTGGTCCATTATCCTGTGACTATGTTGGTGTGCTTCTGCCTAGTCTGATGTTTTTGAATCAGTAACGTTTCCCTTCATGCTTAAGGGCAGTCCCCCGATGAATGCCTTCCATAAGTTTCATTGTGTTTTAGTACCATGTTTGGGCATAAACGGCTAATTCCTGGAATCTTCTAATGTAAGTCTTGAGATCACTTCCATTTACAGTCAGACCATAAAATTCATCTTCCATTTTCTTGATCTCAGTTCGAGGACAATACTTGTTTGTCAAGAGTCTCTTCAATTCAGTCCAGGCGATCCTATTGGCTTGTTCTATTCCGATGGGTTGGGCGTATGCATTCCACCAAGACAAGGCATCATCGGTCAAGGTACCAGTAGCAAATGTCACTCTGTTTTCTTCGGCACAATTGCTATGAGAAAATACTGATTCAGTTTGTTCAAACCAGCGAATGAGTCCAGTAGCTCCTTCTGTACCATTGAAGTAGAAAGGTTGACAGCTTATGAATTCTTGTAGTTTCCTCTTTTGCAACATGATTTCTCTTGGTCCAGTGTTCTATTGGGATTGTAGCATTTGCATGACAGCAGCTTTTGCTTTCAGGCGCAGTAACACCATCAGTATCATTTGCCTGTATGGCAGCCTCAGTCATAGTTGTCTTAGATGTTGATGTTCTCTTGGGAGCATCATATGCAAGATAACACATAATAGAATCCAAAAAATGACAAGTCATATCAAATGATACGAAATGAATAAAGACTAGTGTTCATTCTTTGATATTACAGATAGAACAAAAGTTTTAGAATTATAAGACTTCGAGAGATGAATACTGAAATGAGTGATTCAATATAGGCTTAGTGTCTTTAGGAATGAAATCTTCTTCAAGAAGGAAAGGAATCTCAAGAATCAAACATTGGTGATAGTGATAATATTAGAAATGGTGGTAAAACACAGCTGGTAGAAGCAACAATAACTTGGGTGGTGGAATATAGCAGCAATTAATAGCAGAATCAGAAGGAACGATAGTTTATTGAGGGGACGTATGACATGACTGAAACAACTCCAGTAGTAAATAACATAAGTATACTTTAATAAAATAGTATAGTAGTAATTTAAGAATTTGTTTTTTACCTACTATTCGGGAAAAAGGTAGTGGCAATCTTCACAATTAGGTAATGAATTGTCACAGAGGACATTGATGGCAAAGGAATAAGAAGTTATGTAAGCTTTTACCCTTGTTCTCTATATACCGAGAGCTCATGATAGCCACTCTAAAAAACACTCTATTTGATAATATAGCAACGGAAGCTAAACTAAGGGTATTACTATCATTGAATCACAGACACAATCAAGACAACGACACAAAAGAGGACGTTTTAAAAAGATACGTTATCATTCAATTAAAAAATCAGGAGTATTACAAAGCAGTCCCCAAAGTCTAAAACATAAAATGTTGAATGATCACAAGTTTTAGCCATCAATCAAGCCATGCCACTCATGCCATAAGTATGCACAATTACCTGAGAGAAACATGTCATAAAAAGGATCAACACAAAGGTTGATGAAATTCATAGTTTTGAAGATAATAGTTGAATAACAATTAATAAAGAAAATATGGCATTTTAGCAGGACAATTAGTCATGGAGAACATTTACTCATATGTGAGAACAGGAATTATTATGGAGAACAGTATTATCATGGAAAACAGTTGAATATTATATGGTTGAATGCAAGTTTAATAGTGATTGGGCTATACTTTGATATAATCACTCGATATTTGTATAATAATTGTAATGAATACAATTATCATGGAAAAATGGTAACATTATTATTGTACCTAAGCTCATGACACCAATACGTTAACAGGGAAGATCATCGTAGTAATATTGGTTAGGGACAGATGTCCTTGTGGAAAAGGTAACTTGCCAAGGTTACTTATTAGGACAAATATAGTGTGTTTGGCTACCACAAGCATGGGTATACAAACAGGAGTCGTCACCCCCAATAGATCTATTCACAATATTCGCACTCACTCATAAGCAATTAATGGTTCATGATATGGAAATAATGGCACTAGAAGCTACTTAGGCAATAATATATCTGGATAGCATACAGTTGGAAAAACACTTGCATTCATGGTTTATATCAGGTATCACAGGTTTATAAAGTATTCAAAAGATTAAAATGTGGGGTTATGAATTCATTAAGTCTTTGAAAAGTAATCACATTATTATAAGATAAACAAGTTTGTAAAAGAGTTTGTAACAAGCATGTATCCCCCTCGCGGGTTTTTAAAAACATTAAAGAGATTGAAAAGCAAGGCTATGAACTCACGTAACCTGGGATAATATGTCGAGTCTTAGGAAGATTGTACTCTAGAACTTTGATTCTAGGAGTTTAATATTGTTGTAAGTTTGATTGGAGAGTTTGGAATTATTGTATCACCATTCGGGCCATCATAATTCAGAGGTCATTTAGTAAACATTTGAGGAGCTAGGGCACTTTAAATCGTAAACCCAACAACTTAGTCAAAACGTAATACCAAGATGAAACCCCTTAATATGAAGCTCCCTAGTATTGTGATACGATATAATCGGTTTTAAGCGTTTTGCTTAATAACTGGAAATGTTAAGCACATTAAGCGTTAATTAAAGTTAAGTTTTGTAAGGTTTTGAATACTTTTTATACTTTTAGACCCTTAAGAATGAAAAATGGCAAAATATACCCTTGGAGTTTGCACTTTTACAAGTTTGGTCCTTCTAGTTTAAAGATGTACAAATAAACCTTGCACTTTGGAAAGTGACATAATAGACCCCTATAGTTTTAGAAATATGGCAAAAATAGTCCTTGTACTTATAAGTTTTCAAAAGTTACGGTATATACCCCTTGCATGGAAATGATTTACAAAACAAGTCCACAATCCATAATAATAATATTTTTCAATATGAAAAGTAATTTACAGGTTATAGCTTATTAATATAAACTAAAATATGATGGTTTAACGTAACAAAAGTTTAAATTAACGATTCGTTAAGCTAGAAATCGAAACAAGTCATATTATGGTTTTAAAACGTAAACACGCGGGTTTTAAGTTCAAATTCCTTCAAGACTTGATAAATTTGTTATATTAACATTAGTTAAGCATGTTAGGATAGATTATTATCATGGAGAACAATATTATTACCCTAAACTCATGAATCACATAAAGAGATATTAAAGAGATATTGAGAGATATTACCCAAAGAGATATTAAAGAGATATTGAGAGATATTACCCAAAGAGATATTAAAGAGAT
>BQNB010036285.1:0-50250 GCA_026074375.1 Tanacetum coccineum
CGTGAAACACTAAATAAGATTGGTGGGTTGTCGATTTAACTAGTATAAATGCAAAAAATGATATAAAGATACAAAAAATGACAAGCATAAAATACAAATAACTATACGAAAATTTCAATGATATATGAGTTATAATCATAATTCACTCATATCAAGTACATAGCAACATAAAATTCAAGTTATATATTTTGTTTTTTGAGGCTTATATATACTTAAACGGGTTCACGTGTTAACCTGTTTAATACTTACTTAACCCAAACATGACCTATTTATTAAACGGGTTGACATGTTTTTGACCCAAACCCGTTTATCCTCAAAATATTGTTTGCAACAACTCCTATTTGGCAAGAATCAAATAATCTAGCTACATATCAAGTAGGATAGGCAAGCTAGTCTAATTCAAGTAAGTGATCAAACTAAGGCATTGTGATGAGCACAACGACAAACTACCATCCTTCCCTTTTCTCCACTACTCTTCACAATCCATTCGTCCACGAGCGGCATCTTTTTAACCTCACAAACCTTTAATACACACTCTTAATATGAGGCACAGTTACTCCCGCACCATCCGCGGATTTCAGAACTACCCACCACAATGTCATGCCCGGAGCACTTTCCCCCTACCTGAACTTGTTGTTTCTACCATTAACGCCTTCACTCCCCTTTAACGAGCAATAAGCGACATACTTCACCCACTGGTGAATTCAACATTGCTTCAATCTATTAACTGAATCCATCTTCTCTACCCATCAATATACGCTAATTGCACCACCATTGCCATCAACCTCCTTGCTGACATGCCATTTGGCTGACATGCCAAAAATTCCTTATACAAGCATTTGTTTCCATTGTTGTTGTTGTTGTCACCATTTCTAAGATTGCCATGCTCGTGTCCTCCCTCATTGTTTTCCTCGTTACTGTTGTCCTCTCCACCTTCGTCATTACCATTTCCTTAGTTGTTAGCGCTATTGCTGATTTGCATGACAATGGTAAGGAGCAGGGCTTGTAGTTGTTAAGCGATCATTACGGCAATATCAGGATTCCCACCAGTGTTGCCATTGCCACCATTGTTACCATTGTTACCGGTGTTACCATTATCAGTAACTCCTCTACCGCTACGTGCACCCGTCCTTTCGCCCCTTGGTGTTACACCACCTCGGCCAGCATTACGAGTCGTCATTCTTGGAGGCATTATCTATACGAGGAAAGATAATTCGAGGTTTTAGGATTCGGCAATTAGGCCATTAATTCCTATTTAATTCCTTATTAGATAATCCGTTATTCTGTCAATTCCACATCGTATTATGTTATCGTAAAACCGTTGGCCAGACGTTTTTAGGATACCATTATACCATATGTCTTTATCATCATCACTTCATATCATAACTTAGGCTAATAACAACAGGCGAGTGTTCAAGTAGCATATAACGGTCTTACTTAGGCACTAATAGCTCGCAAAGCAAGGCATACACATAATCGCACATGTAGGTCCTATCATGCAAGCTATATGAGGGTACCTAGGTTATAGTCTAGGGCAAACCACCTAGTTCTTTATAACCAATGGCTCTGATACCAATCTGTGACACCCTGTCTAAGACGGAAACACAAGATGTAATGGACAAGATCATCATAACACATTGATATAAGACAATAGAGAATTCGCTAAATGAAAGATCAAAATGAATACGTCATGACGACTCCCAACACAAGCGGAGACTAGTATCGTGGATAGTCAGTACCACGACAACATAGCTACATAGTCATAATAATCCCACAACCCTGGACAAGTACAATTTAAGTCAAATAGTCAAATAAAACATAAAGATAATAGTGCAAGAATACAAGGGATAAGTAACCCAAGAGGGTTACATCCTAAGTCTCTCTAAGTAATGCGAGAAGGCTCTATTCCTCCTTAGGCACTATAGTTTTGTTACCTGAAAATGAATACTTGAAAACGTCAACATAAAGTTGGTGAGCTCATAGGTTTAAGTAATAAACCCATTTGCTGTGCATATAGGTTAAGTGGGACAATAATGACAAGATATGCATATACGGGCATTTAGTGATATCACGCAACAATGAATCACATAATAGAACTCAATAGTGTTGGGTGCATCTTCGCAAAGGTATACCGGGCGCCCCTACCCAAAGATATAATGGGTGCCTCTTCTTGAAGATTATTTACTTCCCGCAATATAGGTACACAGTATCACACATATAGCAATATAAACGCACATATCGTCCAAGTATGAAATAGCATAGCACAACACAAAACATTTAAATAACATTTAAGTATCATTTTCTCCCTAGGAAAACATAAGAAAAAGGGGCTACGAGAACTCGCCTTTAGCAAGTGGTGAATCAGGAAAATCAACAATGTAGAACGAGTACAAAAGTCCTAAACGTGACCTAGTTGAAATATAGTGCGTTTCAAGTGCACGCAAACAATAATGAAACAATGCATATGCAATTTTTATAAACTCAATATCACCCGTACATGTTTGTGCTTAAGTTATATAAGTTAAAACGTGATTTCGCAAAAGTTATATAGTTTTTATTAAGTTTCGATGTTTTAACAAAAATTACTGTTTTTGCCCAACAAGAGGTCACGTAAGTTATCCGTTTTCCAATTATTTCCGCTTAGTCTAAATCTCGTCTAAAATACGCTAAGTGACCTTCAAAAAGTCTAGTTACCATTTTTATTCATCATTATATACGTTATAATTATTTCTAAGTTGCCAACTTTAATAAGTCCTATGACACTTACTTAATAAAAAATTTGAAAGCTTTCGACACGTATGAGAAATATATAAGTAATACTACAATATTTGTTAAGAGTTTTATAGCTCATTCGGACTTTAAAACGCCCAAAACCTCATTTTATGTTTCAAACAGCTCACTTTTATTAGAAATATTCATGCAGAAAGTTTATAGATTTTAGTCCGACTTTATAAAGGCGTAACTCCTTCGTTATAAGGATTCACGGGATGGCCAAAAACGACGTTTCAAGCAAAAAATCACGTTCTACCAATTTTCACTTATGAGTTTCACCCGACTCAGGCCCGAAATAGGTCAAAAACATGAAAACCTAAACTGGACAAAATGCATTTACAAACAGTTGGCTAGAAAAATTATTAGTTTTTACCCGAAATTCAATTGGTCATAACTCACTCGGTTTAAGTTGGATTTTAACGGATTTTATATCCACGCGTTCGTATTTAAGTATACATTCATATTTTTAAACTTTTGGCTACTCATGAATTTAACTGCCCGATATACCTCATATTCGGACAGCAAGTATTATTTACCAAAACCACTACATAAATTTATCCGCAACAACATCTTCATTTCTAGCCTATTCCACCAACGTTACCAACACTCAAACAACTCTAGGACTACCTATCCCTTCCACCGATTTAATACAAGAACACAAAAGAACTTCTATCAATATAAACAACCACAAAACTAACCAAAAAATTTAATAATAACTAAAATGAGTTCAAGAACATAACTTAAATAGTACAACCATTAAATCTTGCTAGTTTCTTTATAAAAATCATTTCACACAAACATAGATGGTGATATTTTGAAAGAATATGAGATGTATGTATTGATGTAGAAAAGAAATATGCATATGAGTTATATGAAAATATGAAAGTTATAATTTACTTACAAAGATAAGACAAAGATGGATGAATTGAATGCAAAATCAACCCGAACTAACTATATTTACAACCCGAACAATCAACCAAAATACCAACTAGTAACTATAACACCCAAATCCTTTTACCAAGGTCTTGAAAATAGAACAATGAACACCCCCTTTGTGTTTGTGCCATTCGAACCATAAGAAAGAAGAGAGAAAGAGAGTTTTTGCTTTGTGTAGGTGAAATAATGAAGACATATGTGCTAGGTTACTTCTATATATAAATAAAATCAAGCATATGGAATCCTAAGATGTGGGGTTCCATTTTTAGGCAAGACAAAATAAGTTTAGAATGTTAGGGGAAGGACATAACAAGAAAACAAATTGACTAGAAACAAAATTGCATGAGACAAAAATTTTGTATGTGTTGTAGTGTGTATGTTGGTGGTCAGACGAAAACAAGGGAAAGGGGTGACCAAAAGATTTTTTTTAATTTGAATATGTGTTATATGCATAATATCTTAGATATTTTGTTTAGGATGGTAGGTGTAACACCCCCATTTTTACATATAGCAGCGGAAGCTAATCTGGGGTATTACTTTATAGTAAAACAGTCACAATAATAGAAAACGACTCAAAAGAGACGTTGTTCAAAAGATACGTTATCATTCATTTAAAATTAGAGTTTTACAAGGGCAGGTCCCAAAATCTAGTTACATATAATGTGAATGATAACAAGTTTTAGACATCTTCAAGTCCATGCCACTCCATGCCGTAGCTTGCTTAAGTACCTGAGATACATGCTAAAAAGTCAACACAATGGTTGAGTGAAATTCATAGGTTTGAAATGTAATAGTTGAATACAAGTCATCATAAGTAATTGTTATAAAAGCAGTGTTATAGTAATGCGTTATAGTGTGATATTGGGTTACGTTGTTATACACCCGTTATTTGTAATAATTGCAACGAATACAATTATCATGGAAAAATGGTATTGCATTTATAATGTATTATTGCGTCTAAACTCATGGCACACAAACTGACTGGTGTATATATATACCCAAATTGATGTGATATATATATATATATATATATATATATATATAGATAATGGCCCCATATACCTATGAAATTCAAATATAGTGTTTGTTGGTTACTATCCGCTAACACAAACAGGATTCGTCAATCCCGATAGATCTATCTACAATATTCGCGTTCACTCGTAAGTGATTAATGGTCCATGATAATGAGGGACTTTTGGCATAAAGTGATTTAGACATTAATTGTAATGGTATATTAGGATAGCATATAATCTAGAAAATACTTGTATTCATAATTTATAGCATGTATCCCCCTCACGGGTTTATAAAACATTTTTTTCAAGAGATTAAAAATTGCGGCAATGATCTCACCTTAATAGTGATGTAATAAATATTCCAAAATAGAAAAAGTTGACGACTTATATCACAATCTCAACAGGGATGGTTTGTATAGCAAAAATGATAGTAAACATTCACGTCACGACAACCTGAGTACATATATGTCAAGTCTTAGGAATATTGTACTCTAGAACTTTGATTCTAAGAGTTTAATATTGTTATAATTTGATTGGAAAGTTTGGAATTATTGTATCACCGATCCGGGCCATCATAATTCAGAGGTCATTCAGTAAACGTTTGAGGAGCTAGGGCACTTTAAATCGTAAACCCAACAACTCAGTCAGAACGTAATACCAAGATGAAATCCCTTAATATGAAGCTCCCTAGTATTGTGGTACGATATAGATTCGGGATAGGATTTTTAAAAGCACATCGATGATGAATTTTATAATAGTTATAACATAATCGGTTTTAAGTGTTTTACTCAATAACTGGAAATGATAAGCACGTCAAGAGTTAATTAAAGTTATGTTTTGTAAGGTTTTGAATACATTTTTATACTTTTTCAAAATGTTACATTTTAGACCCTTGAGAATGAAAAATGGCAAAATATACCCTTGGAGTTTACACTTTTATGAGTTTGGTCCTTCTAGTTTAAAAGATATACAAAGTAAACCTTGCACTTTAGGAAGTGACATAATAGACGCTTATAGTTATAACTTTGATCAAATGATATTTTTAGTCCCTTTAGTTATAAGTTTCAGAAAGTTACGATATATACCCCTTGCATGGATAACGTTTACAAAACAAGTCCGAATTGCCATGCAAGCTTATTTTAACATTCCAAAATACATTTGCAGGTTATAGCTTATTAATATAAGCTAAAATATAAAGATTTAACGCAACGAAAGTTTGAAATAACAATTTGTTAAGCCTGAAATCAAAACGGGTCGAATTAGGGTTTTTAAACGAAAACGCGTAGGTTTTTAATCCAAATTCTTCCAAAAATAATAAAGTTGTTATATTAACATAAATTAAGCATGTTAGTATATATTATAACAAAATTTAGCCAATATAACTTTTAGATTAATGAAAAACACAAAATTAGGGTTTCAGGTGTACGGTTTTGGATCAAAAATGGAAAACACATATGTTTTTGAGTTCAAAGCTTTATATAGTGATTTAAGCATGATCATATGAACATTATAAGAGTATGAAAATAGAATGTGAGCTTATAGAACCTGGTTTTGAGCTTATAGCTTGGAAATGGGTCGAAATCAGGACTTTTAGCTTCGTACGCCTAGAATAACGACTCCGGGGCTTTAAGGCTTCAATCTTTCTCTTGATTATTGTTCTTGGGACCTCTTAAGAACTTCTTGAGCAGAGATTTGCTGCTATTGTGGGTTATAGAAGAAGATGTGGGGGATGAGTAAGAATGAGGGTTATGCGCCCCTATTTATAGTCGAACAAGCCTTGGAGGCCAAGGAGAAAGAGGTGAGGTGTCATGATCCTGGTGTAGCTGAGTTATGGAGTCTACAAGGGTTATATGGAGGGTCTAGGGTGGTAGAGAGGTGATGTGGAGGTTGGTTTGTGGTGGTTTTGGACGTGACAAGACTTAAGGAGCAAGGGAGAAGATGTGGCTCATCCTAGGACCAAGGAATGGTGGTAGAGCAGCTTGTAAGCTGCTTATGGAATCAAGTAGGTGAGTCATAAGGTGATTGGTTGCAAAGAGTAGCTTCAAAATGGGTTAGTTTGCAAGAAATGGGGTCGCGGATTCGCTAGGGCTCATTTAGGGTTTTTGAGTTTAATTTTCGTGTATACTTGTGATATAATGATAGATATATGTTTTCAAGATTTTTATTAAGAGTTATTAACAAGATTTGATAGGTGGTCCGGGTTTAAAATAGGTGAAAACAAGTAAACGGGTCAAAAGTTCACATTAGGGTTCGATTAGGGTTTATTGGATTTAATTCTTGTACATTATTGTAAAAATGATGAAATGATGATAGAATATGATTTGTGATGTTGTAATTTATGTATTTACAACTTATTTAAGTAATGGTTTGGGTTTACAATGGATAAAAATCAAGAAACGGGTCATGGTGTAGTATTTTGCTTGGGTTAGGGTTTCTAGGCTTCATTTCATGAAATATTATGAAATGAGGATGATTATGGAATGTAAATGAAGTGTATGACTTGCTTGTAACTTGTACTTGATGAATTGTACAAGATTCTTAGGAAAACAAAGGTAAAACGGCTATTTTAGATGTCGTGCATTAATGACTTATACATTATGCTTTAAAGGACTTATACCTTATTCTGAAGGGAAAGTATTTTCAAATAAGATGTTATATTACTTGTACTTGTGCTTTAGAAGCTTGTACATTCGCTTTAGATGTTAACTTTACATGGAATTAGGGTTTAGGCATAAACGATAACAATTTAAAGCCTGTCTTGATATAACGTTGCAAATGGTACATTATATGAGTAGTGTACTTTGTAAAAATGATATTAAGATATTGACTTGACATGTTATGATGTTTGCTTGACATATATGTAGATAGGATTGCCATAGGTAGGTTGCGTGAGCTTGTTAACTTTAGATATGCAAGTTACATTGCATATTAAGAGATTAAAGCAAAAATTTCCCTGGGAAAAAGTGATATATTATATAACAGAGAGATATTACATTGGTGAAATTTGTGGGTTGTTATAGTCTCCACCCCTTAAAGAAATCTCGTCCCGAGATTTAGTCGAATGATGGAGTGTAAAAGTTCAGAGATTCATTCATATGAAAGAAATATGAAGTAAGGGATTGGTTTGTACAAGCGGATCACAGATTGAAAGAATGTTGTTTGTACGTATGTCATATACTTAAGCCTACTTATTTATAATTTGTCACTTACAAAGAGAAGCGTCCAAATCCTTGTAACTGAGAATTTATAAATTCATAGTTCAGAGGTTTATAATTTCCTTATTCAAATGAAGAAGCGTCCTAATTCATTTCAATAAGATGATTATAAATCATCATACCTAAGCATAAAACATGATATCGAAATGGTAACGTGTAGAAATGATATGATTTTTCAAAACCATCAGAGGTAATGAGAAGAATAATGAGACATTAATTGCAATGATGTCCATATTTGTCATATTCCAATAATAATAAGTGGTTCAAAGGTATGAGGGGAGTATTCAGAGTTGAACATAATAGAATTAATGGAATTGACAAATGATGTCAAGTTTTGATATCACCAGATAACAAGATGTAATGGAATCATCGCTTTAGTATTTCCTGGATAACTTTACATATGAAACTTTAGAAGTGTTGATACTTTATGCTACGTATCTTGTGATAAGATTCTAGATAAAAGCAACAAATGACAAGGATTATAGCTTGATGTTTAGGGTTTTCAAACTTATGAAGTGTGTTTCAGAAGATTCTGGTGATGAACTTGAATATCCTCGAGAGTTGTTTCTAGAGTAGAAATCATAGAGTGAACAAAAGTAAACTTGTCTCTAAGTATGTTTCCCTATGGCCCCATTGCTTGCTTTTGAGCATTGATTTGCATAATGTCCTTTCTTTCCACAGGCACTACAAGTTATGGATACTGTTTGGAGGTTGTTTCTAGTGGTTGATCTTTTGTTTCTGCAATTCTTAGTTAGATGACCTACCTTGTTGCAAGTCCGACACTTGACAATGCAGGGTCCTATGTGATGCAGGGTGCACATTTCACACAAAGGACGATTCCGAGTATACCTATTGGTGGCAGCATAAGTCCTGAAGGTTTCTTGCCTTCTATTCTGCTGTTGGTGGTAATCATTGTTACGATTGTTGTTGTTATAGTTATTCTGGTAGTTGTTGTTGATGATGATGTTTCCTTTATCCTCAATCTTTCGTTTATGATTATTGGTTTCTTGCACATAATCATGCTTTATTATCTGATCCATTAACCTCTGGGCTATGTTGGTGGCTTCCTCCAAAGTTTGAGGCTTCGAGGCAGTAACATTTCCTTCAATACTTCTGGGTAATCCACTGATGAAGATTTCCATGAGTTTCTCAGAATTTGGCACCATGTTTGGGCATAAAACTGCCAATTCCTAGAATCTTCTAATGTAAGTCTTGAGATCATTTCCTTTCACAGCCAAGTTGTAAAATTCGTCTTCCATTTTCTTGACTTCAGTTCGAGGGCAATATTTATTTGTTAAGAGTCTTTTTAGTTCAGTCCAGGTGATTTTGTTGGCTTGTTCTATTCCAATAGGTTGGGCGTATGCATTCCACCAAGACAAGGCATCATTGGTTAAAGTACCGGTAGCAAATGTCACTTTGTTTTCTTCAGCACATCTGCTACGAGAAAATATTGATTCGGTTCGTTCAAACCAGTAGATAAGGCCAACTGCTCCTTCCGTACCATTGAAGTAGAAAGGTTGGCAGCTTATGAACTCTTTATAGTTTCCCGTTTTTGTTACAGAAGTTCCAGTAGGACCGGTGTTCCTGTTGGGATTACTAGCATTTGCCATTGTTGCAGCTTGTGCTTCTAGAGCCGCAGTGATACTGTCAGCAACTAGTTTTCTGATGGCATCTTGAGTCATGGCCGGTGCTTCAGATGTTGATGTCCTTTTGGGAGGCATTCTATCAACATAACACGTTATAAGAATGACATCACAAGTTTTGAAAGGTAATACTTAAAATGTGATGCTTAAAGAGTAATGCTTATTTTTGAATTTTAAGCACTTATAAGCATCTAGAGGTTATGGTATGATTCATAATGATGAAGACAGAGATAATGACGCATATGATGATGACGGAGATGATGATGTAAGAGAGATAAGTTGGTATTATGAAACAATAAAGTATGTAACGGGATTGCCTTCGTATTATCTCATAAACAACTTGCCTTTTTACTGTACATAGTCAAGATTTGACAAGTGTTTTTATTTATACCACACATCATGTGGCTAGGTTCTAACTAGTCTAACAGTTTGTTGATTTTGAGCTTGTAGATGGCATCTTAAAGATCCTCCTGATCCGTTTGGTGACGAGCTTGGATTTTTTCAATGATTTGTTCAAGATCGGAAATTCTAAAGTGAGCAAAAGCAATCTTATCCCTTTGCCCTAATTGTTTCCTTTGAAGTTTGATAATCTGATAACGGACTCTCTTAAGTTCGGTCTTTAGTTCGTTACCATCTTTTTGTATGATCATCCTATCATTAATATGTCCTTCTTTCATTTTCTCAATGCGGTGAAAAGAGAGTTCTTCTAAGTAATTCAAAATATCTTTGATTTGTTCCTCATGATGCTTCAGACACATCTTAATTGAACTTTTTCCTATTTCAAATATTTGAGATGGGGTAGGAGTATAAACTGAGAAAGATGGTGATACCAAATCACAGGTTTGATTCCGAGATGAATTAGATAACGTAGTTGAGGAAGAAGATGGGGGATGGATTTGCTTCTTAGGTGGTAATAATTCTTCAGGAACAAAGAAATATCGGGGATCAAATAGTAGTGATGGTGGTAATACCAGAGATGGAGTTAAAACAGTATGTGGAGTAATAGGAATCTGTGAAGGAAATCGGTGTTTCCTTAGTTTTAAAATGATTGTTCTGTCACTTTTTAACAAGGATTATTGTTGAAAGGTGAGATACTAATGGATCATTTTATCTTTAAAGTTTTTCCGATAGAGTTAAAGACTGCTTTTCCAATGAAGTTGGGAAATAATCCGGAGTGTCGACAGTAGTATAGGTAAGAATTTCAATAGAGGAGTAAAAGCATCCTCAATATCGTTAAGTAGAGTGTGTCGGATCTTGTGGAGTGAGGTTGTATGTTGTGTTTTTCTGTTTTGAATGGTGGCTCTGTAGGTTGGTGTGGGTGGTGAAGTTTTGGTGTTGGTGTTTTTTGGGGTTGTGGGTGTACTTGGTGGCATGGTTGGTGGGGAGAGTACTGTGTATTTTTGTTGTGGCTGGCCTTGGGGTTTGTCGGGGTGGGTTTTGTGTTTGTTTTGTTATCTCGTTTTGTGGTTTTGGTAAGGTGGTCGGGTATTGTGGTCTCGGTTATGGTGTGGTTTGGAGCATTTGTAGCGTGGTGGCTGGTTGGCTTGTGTGGTTTGCTGGTTTGGGCTTTGTATTGTAATTTAGATAGTGGGTAGGTGGTGGGTATAATTGTGGGGTGGTGCTGGTAGTGATGTAGAAGGGAGTGTGTGTGGGGAGGCTTGTGGAGTTGTTTGGTGCTTTGTTACGATGTTGTGTGAGCTGGTGAATTTTGGTATGGTTGTCGTGGTTCGGGGGTGCTGTTGTGTTGCCATAGGTTTGGGTGTTTTTTACTTGTCTAGTTGTGGTTTTGTCTAGAGTGAGATATAGTGCCTAGTGACCTGGTTGCGGTGATGTTTTCGCAGCATGTGTTGTGGTTGTGGCTGTGAGTGGGGATTATTGGTTCTTGTTGGATGATTGGTTGGACGTGGTCTGTGTTTGAGCATCTGGTGGTGTTAGTTCTTTGGCGTAGTGGTGGTGTTTGTTTTTATGTGTAGGTGTTGTGTTTGTCGGTGGGGTGCCGTGTCTGTTCTGTCGATCTGGTGTTTGTCTTGGTAGTTGTTGTGGGCTGAGCTGTTTTCGCAGTATGTGAGGAGTTTGGGGGTCTGGTGTTGTGTTGGTAGTTTTGTTTGTAACTGTCGGGTTGTGTAGTGTGTGAGGGGGGTGGATTTGCTTTACTGTTGGTTTGGTTGGTGTTTCGTTATTGAGGTGGTAGTGTGGTCCTGGTGATGGAGTGTGTTTGGTGTTGAGGGTGTGGTTGTTGTTGCTTTGTTTGTCGTGCACGGGCCGTGTTGTTGGTTGATATCTGTGAGGTGGTATTTGGCGTTTAGTGATGTATGTTGCAGGTGGTTAGGGTTTTGGGTGTATTGATGTTGTTTTTGGTGTCTGTTGTTAGTGTGTGTTCTTTTGCTAATGGTGTTTTGTCGTGTGATGTTGTGTGGTGATGGTTTCTGGTTTGTTGTGTTGGAGTGGCTGTATATGTATGTACTTGTTTGGGTGGTTTGTTTTAGTGGTGTGGTGTGCGAGTGTTGGTGTTTGGGATTGTGTTGTTTGGAGTGGTGATGTTGGTGCTTATCTTCTTGGGGTAGATTTGGTTGTGAGGGGGTGGTAAAGTTTTTATAGGAGGTGAGGGTTGATGTTCGTTTGGTCGTTGGTGTGTACTGGTGGTCGTTGCTTGGGGTATGAGTGATGTGGTATGTGTTGTTAGCTGCATTTTGGTGCGTTTTCTGGTTTGTTGCGGTGGATGTTTTGGTTGGGTGGTGAGGTTAGTGATTTGTTCTTGCGATCGGGGTGGAGTGTTAGGTTGTGGGGTGTTGGGTGGTGGGATTGGTTGTTCTGAGATTGTTTTTGAAGAGGGTGTGCGTTATTTGGTTGTGGTAAGGTTAGCTTGCTGTGTGTGTGGGGGGTTTTTTAGTTGTGGTGACCTTCTTGTTTGCTGCTTGTGAGTGTTCGTGTTGTGGTTTCTTGTTTTAGACGTTGTGGTGTTGTTGGTTGGTAGGTCTTCGTTTGGTTGTTTGTGGTGCTGGGTGGGTGGGTAGTTTGGTGGATTGGTGGTGGGGCGTGTTTTTTGGTGAAGTGTTCAGCTTGTATTTGGAAGTGGTCTCGTGGGGTTTTGGGCGTGGATTTGGCGTGGTGTGTTGTTTTGTGATGTGAATAGTAGACAGTTGGAGTGGGGTTGTCTGTGTTAGTGTTTTGTCTATAGTTGCTTGTTTTTTATTAGTGTTTGTGGTGTCTTTTTCTGTATCTTTTGTCTTGATGTCGTCCGGTTGGGTTTTATGTTGTTTGGGTGTGTGGGTGGTTGGTTTTGTGGTGTCATGTGCTGGAGTGTGTTGGGGTTTGTATTGTATGTTAGGTGTTTGTTTGCTGGTTGTGTTTCTGGACCGTGGTAGGGTATTGGGGTGCATTTGGTTTTCTTAGTGTTGCATTTGGTAGTGGTGTGTGTCATGGAGTTGATTTTAGTTGGAGTTGTTTTCGTCTGGTTAGTGGAAGTGGTGTGGTAGTTTGCTGTTGTTTGTGGTGGGGGTGGTTGTTTTTTTGCTGGTATGGGTATGTTCTTTTGTTGAGTTATAGTGAGATAAGGTGTGCGGTGGCGTGTGTTGGTCTGGCGGACTCTGTGGCGTGTGTCGTTAGGGTGTGGTCTCCCCTTGGGAGTGTTTGTTTTATTATGTTGTGTTGGTTTTCGTTTTTTGTTGTCCTGATGTTGGTCTTTTTGTCCGTTGTTGTTGTTAATGTCTGTTTTTGTTGTTGGTGTGCTTATGTGTCTCGTTTTCCTGCTTTGCCTTTTTTTGGTATTGCTTTTTTTTTTTGTACTCTGTGTTCATTTTGGATTGTTGTTTTTTTTAGTTGAGATCTAGTTTTGTCGTGTTTCTTTTGCTTGATTTATAGTGTGGCTTTTGTTAGTTGGTTTTTTTCTGTGTTTTTTTTTTTTTCTTGCTTATAAAGTTTAGTGGTTATCTTATTGATTTTTTTTTTTGTTTTTTGAATGAGCTGGTTTGTGTTATTGCTTTTTCTTCTTTTTTTTTTGTTTGTCCTGAGTGGTTTTGTCTTTTTTTCAATTTTAGTGTGTTTGTTTGTTAGATGTGGGTTTGTTTTTGGTTGTTTTGTTTCTTGTTTTTTTCTTCTTTAATCTGGTCTTTTGTTGTGTGTTACGTGTCTCTGTGTATAGTGTTTTTTTTAGTTCGCGTCTTTTCGTTAGTTTGGTGGTTTTTTGTTATTTCTTTCTATATGTTTTTGGATGTTTGTTGTTGTTTCTGTTGGTGATGTTTAGCTGTTTTGGCTGTTTTGTTTCATTTTTTTGGTTCTTTTTTGTTGTGTGGTATAGTTGTTTTTTGTTTTGTTGTGTTATGTGTATTCTTTTGTTTGGAGTTTATTTTGTTTTTTATGGTCTTTATGCTTTTTTGTTTTTGGGTTGATACTTCTCTTCTTTGTTGTCATTTTAGTTTGTTGTTGTTTCTTTTTGTTTTTGAGTTTTATTTGAGTTATTGTGTTTTTGGTTGGTCCGTGGTCTGTTTTGTTGTTTTTTTTCCTTGTTCTTGTTTTTTCTTGTGTTTTGTTTGTATTTGGTTTGTTTTTCTCGTTTTTGTTCTTCGCTTTAGTTTGGTTGTATTTAGTGTTTTGGTTGTTGCCTTAGTTCTTTCTTATGTTTCTTGTATGTGTTTATTGTATGTGTCTGTGGTCGTTTGTCTTAGTTTGGTTTTGGTTTGTTGTAGTTCGTTTTGTTGTTGTGTTATTTTTGCTGGTACTTTTGTAATCTGTATTATTGTGTTATGGTGCAGGGTGGTTTTTAGGTTATATTTATTGTTTATTGCTGGTGTCTTGGGCTGTCTTTTTCTGGTTCTCTTTGGTCTTGTTTTGTTCGATTTTAGCTGGTTTAGAGCCTTCTTGCGCTTTATGTGCTGTTTTTTTGTTGTGTTTTTGTTGTTTGGGAGATTATTTTTCTCTTTTTCTTTGATTGTTTCTAGTTGTACTTGTATTTTTGCTTTATTTGTTTGATTTTGTAATGTTTCTTTTTTTTTGGTAAGAGTATTTATTTGTTTTGTTGGGGTAGTGAGCTGTTTTTTGCTGTTCTGTTATGTTTTTTGTAGTTTAAGAGTTGTTTTGAAGTTCTTGTTTTCATTGTGCGGGAGTGTTTGTTTTTTTGAATGTTTTTTGTTTTTGTGTTAGAGTGTTTGCTTTTGTATTGAGTTTGTTTCTGCTTTGTATTTTTTGTGTTTTTTGTTTTTCTAGAATGTTTGGTTTGTGAGTTTTTTTTTTTACTTGTTGTCTATCTTTAGAGTTATTGTCTTGTGTATTTTTAGTTGGTTTGTTTTGTCATTGGTATGCTTAAACGTTCTATGTTTTTTTTTCGGTTTTTTTGGTGTGTGGTTATTGTTTGATAAGTTGGGCATGGTGGGGTATGCTTGTGTGGGGCACTGGTCGACTGTGTTCTTGTTGTGGGAGTGTGCATTGGATGGGGTGCTGGTGTTCTGTTTGTGTTTTTGTTTGATCATTGTTTTTTTTCTTCTGGTTGTTTGTTGTTGTTTTCTTTTTTAAGTTTTTGTTTATTTTTTTTTTTTGGGGTGTGCTTTGGTTTCCGTTGGGTTGTTGGATTGGTTAGTTTTAGCCGTGTTGCATGTTTGTGGGGTGGTTTGTGGTTTCTGGTGGATGTCGAGTTGTGATTGGCAAGCATGGTAGCTCTGCGGGCACTGCGATGGTGGTGGTGTGTTGTGTTGGTGGTGGGGGCTATGTCAGCTTTTGATGGGTTTTGTTGTGTTGGGCCCCTTTGTGGTGTGTGTGGTGGTGGTTTGGTTTTCTGGATCCAGTTTGTGTGATGCTGAGTTTCCCTCCGTCGGTTTGGGTCTCGGTTTGTAGGCCTTTTGTTCTGTTCCTGGGATTAAGGTGATTGTTGTGGGATGGGCGTTTGCGTGTGTGTTGTTTGTAGTGTGGATACGTTTCAGCGGTGTAGTGATCTGTGATGTGGGGTGGGATTTGGTGAGTAGATGGAGTGTGGAGTTTTGCGTTGCTTGGTTGTTGTGCGGGTCGGCTCATTGAGTGTGTGAGGTATGGATGTGTGGTGTGTGGTGTGTGGTTATGTTATGGTGTAGTGAATTGTGGTAGGTGGTTTTTGGTGTCGGTTGTTAAGTGAGGTGGTGGTTCTTGCTGTAGTAGGTTCTTTGTGTCTAGTATTTCGTTTTTCGTTTGTGTTTATTTGTGGTATTCTTGGTTTTTTGTGGTAGTTTGTTGTTTAGTGTGTCTGTTTTTGGGATGGGGGGGAGTTCGTCTTGTTATGGTGTGGTTGTGGTCTCGCGTGTAGCGTTTGTGGTATTAGTCTTAGCTGGTTATGCTTGTGTTGTGTTGGTGAGTGTTTTGGTTGCCTTGGCTCTCCGGTGTTGTTGGTTATATCGTGATGAGTGTTGTTGTTTTTGAATGGTTTACATATTGTGTTTTGTTTTTTTTTGTTTTTTTTTGTTTTTTTTTGATCTGTTTCTGTAGGTGTTCTTTGGTGTTTTTTTATCAATTTGTTTAGTTGTTTTTATGGTTGCTTTTTGGGAGTTTATTGTCTGTTGTTTTGTGCTTTGAATGGTTTCTGTTCAATGGTTTTTGTCTTGGTGTGATTTTTATGTGCTTTATGGTTTGGTGGTGTTTTTGTTGTTTGTTTTTTTTTGGTGTTGTTGGTTTCTGTTACTTCATCTTTTTGTTTTTGTTTTTTGTAGTTTGTGTTTTGTTATTGTTTTTTTTTTTAGTTCTGTCTCGTGTTTAGTGTATGTTTTTGTTTTTTTATCTTATTGTGGTTTGTTCTGTTGTGTCTCCTTTTGTTTTTTGTGTTCTGGGTTAGTGTTGTATGTGTGTGTGTATTGTCATTTGGTGATTTGGGGGTGGGTGTTGGAACGTTTTTTGCGTTTTTTTGTTTTTTTTTTGCGGTTGTTTGTGGTTTTAACTATTTTGTGTGTTATGTTTTTGGTGTGGGTTTTCTGTATTTTTTGTGTTTTCTTTGTGTTCTTGTGTTTTGGTGCTCATTGTTATTGTTTGTTTTTTTTTTTTCTGTGGTGTGGCTTTTTTTTGGTGATTATTTGTCTTTACCTTATTTTTTTTTGTTAGCATAGTTTTTTAGTTCGCCTTCTGTTGTGTGTTTTTTTTTTTGTTTGTCGTTTTTGCTTTTTTTTAGTTGTAGGGTGTATTTTTAGTTCCTGTTTTCGTTTTTTTTTTTTTTGTTGTTGTTGTATGATTGGTTTTGATTTTTGTCTGCTGTCTGTTAGTTGTTCTTTTTCTATTGTCTTCTTGTTTTGTGTTTTTTTCTTTGTTTTTGGTTGCTAGTGTTCTTTTTTTTGTTTCGTTTTGTTTTTGGTATGTGTCTTCTTTGTCGTTTGTGTGTGGTATTTTTTAGTTTTGGTGTTTTTTTATTTTATATGGTCTTGTGTGGTTTTTTGTTCGCTTTTGTCATATTTGTGTCTGTTGTTTGTGGTTTTTGGTGTTATGCTGAATTCTGTTGTTTTTGGTTGTTTTTGAGTGTTCGTATTTTTGGTTTTTGGGTTTGTTTTCTGATTATGTTTTGTTTTTGGTGTTTTTTTGTGTTTTTGTGTGTTTTCGAGTGGGTCGGGCTGGAGGTCTTGCTGTGTTTCTGTTTGGTGGGGGTGGCTACTGTGTATTTTTTTTTTTTTTTTTTTTTTTTCTTTTGTTTTTCTCTGGTGTGTGTTCATTTTTTTATTCTCTGTTTTTTTGTTTGTAGTTGCTTGGTGTGTGGGATTGGGTGTGTGAATTAAGTTTGTTATTGGCCTTTACTTTGGGGTGCATGGATTGTAGTTGTCATTGATGTTCTTTTGGCTGTGTTGTATCTCGTTGTGGTTGTGAGTTGTGGGCTGCCCTGTGCCGTGGGTTGGATGTGGTGTGGGATTTTGTACAGGTTTTTTGAGTGTGAGTTTTTGTTGAGTGGTGGTCTTTAGTCGGGCTGTGCGTTGGTTGAGGTTGTTTTTGGTCCTTGTCTGGGTGTGTATAGTTTCGTGTGTGATGCTTCGGGTGTTTGTAGTGTGGTTGCGGGGTATGGAGGTGTGGAGTGGACGAACTTGTTTTGGTATTGAGGTTCGTGGTCGTTCTGGGGTGTTGGCGGTGCAGTATGCTGTGATGAGCTGTTGTCCGCTGGTTAGGTCTTGTCTGTCTTTTTCTGTTTGGTGTTGTTAGTGGTGTCTTTTGTTTTTTTTTTTGTTTTGCTTGTTGTGTTTATTTGTGTCTATCTTTGGGTATTTAGTTTTGAGATTGCTTAGTTTATTTTTTTTGCTTAGTTTAGTTATTTATCTTATGTTTTTTTTAGTTTAGTTTTTTCTTGGTCTTTTATTGTTTTGTTTTTGTTTTTGTTGAGTGTTCTTTTTGTTTGTTTGTTTTTTTTTTTAGTGTTTATTGGTTGGAAGACGCTTGAGTGCTTCTTTGTATGTCTTTTTTGGTTTGGTTTTTTTTGTTTGGTTGAGTCATTTTTTTTTTGGTATTCGATGTGTTTGGTTTTATTGTGTGGGCTGGCGTTGGTGGGTTGTGTGGAAAATGTGGTTTTTGTGTTGGTGTTTAGTGGTTTTGTGTTGTTAGTTTTTCGGTATTGCTTTGGTGGTGTGGTAGTATGATGTTTTGTCCTGCTTGGGTTGCTGTTGGTCTGTATTTTATTTGTTTTGTCTTCATTAGATGGTTTTTTATTGCTGTTTTTTTAGGTGTTTCTGGTTGTATTTATTTGTGTTGTGAATTAGGAGTGTCTTTTTTTTTGCTTTAATCGATTTTTCTTGTGTTTTTGGTTTGTGTGGTTATTTTTTTTGAGGTAGCTTTTTTTCTTATATGTTTTGATTTTTGTTTTTGGTTCTTATTTTCTTTGTTTCAGTGTTGGTGTTTTTTCGGAGTGGTGCTTGGTTTATATGTTGTTTTGTTTGGTGCTGGTTGTTGTTTTTCTTTTTGTGGAGTTTGAGTTGAAGTAGATTTTGTGGGTATAGTGATTCTGGGCGGTGTTGGTTTGGTTGTGTTGTGTTTTGTTGGGTTTCGGTGCTTAGGCCTTTATGGCTGGTGACTCTTGAATTGGTGTGGCGATGTGCTGTTGGTGGGTTTGCGGGGTTTGTGTGAGGGGAAGGTGGGAAAGTGGTTGATTGGAAGTGTTGGTGGTTGTCTTTTGGGGGGTGATGTAGTCGGTTGTCTTTGTGTGTGATGTTTTTTTTGTGGTATGCCTTGGGTTTCGGTTGGTGTGCTAGTTTGTGATTGATGTCCTGTGGTTGGTGGGGTGGGTTATGGTTTTTTGGTTGGTTGAGAGTTGTAGCTGTTGTTGTGGTGTGGTGTTTGGTGTGTAGTAGTTGTGTTCCATTTTTTATTTGTTGGTTTTTTCCACTTTTTTCTCTTCGTCTTGGGTTATTCGGTTGTTTGGTTTATGGAGTTTGAGTTATTGTTTTATTTTTTGTACTTTTTTTTTGTGTGCTTAGTCTTGGTTTGTTTTTGTGTTTTTCAGTTGTTGTTGTTACGTTATGGTTTTGTTATTGTTGTGTTGTAGTTTTGGTTTATTTTTTTTTTATTGGTTTCTTAGTTTTTTATCTGTGCTTTTGTCTTTTGTTCTTTTTTTTTATTTTGTTTTCTTTTTCCTTTGATCGTCTTCTTTTTTGTGGCTTTGTGGTTTTGTCTTGTTTCAATTTATTGTTTGTGTTTTGTGTGTGGTTGGATTTTTTTTGTTATTTTCCTTTTGGTCTTGGAAGTATGCTTTTTTTTGTTTTTTTTTTGGTTTTATTTTTGTTTTTTATTGTCTACTCTATAGCTGTTTTTTTGTTGTTTTGTTCTTTTGGTGTAGTTCCTTGGTTTGTTTTTGTATTTTTTGGTTGGTTAGTTCCTCTTTGATTTTCTGTTATGGGTGAGTGCTAAGTAGCATGTGTGGTGTTGGTGTTTTTGATGCCTGTTGAGAGGCTGCTTGTCTGTTTGAGGTTGTTGGTGTTGGGTGTGCTTGTGGTGTGCTCTGGGCTGCTTTTTCGGTGGTTGCGTGGCTGTCTTGTGTGAGTGCTTTTTTTAGCTGCATTCATTTAGTGAAGGTGTGTTTTGTCTTTCATTGTTTTGGTGGTCTTTTTTGGGTGTGGCCTTTGTGTTGTTTTAGCATTTTCGTTGTTTGTGGGCTGTTTTTGGTGTCTCGGTTTTGAATGTCGTTGTTTTGGTGTATTTGGGCTATTTACTTGTTTTTTGACTTTTGTTTTTTTTGTGTGTGTTGTTTTCTTTCTTTGTTTTTTGTGTAGTTTTTGTTGTTTGTTATTTATTTGTATTTATGTTTCTAAATGGGTTGTTTTTTTAGTTTTGTGTCTTTTTCTTTCTTGTTTTATTGTTTTTTTGTTTAGTGGTTTGTTTTTTGAGTGTTTTTATATGTTTGGGTTCTTTTTTGTGTTTCTTTCGAGTGATTTTGTCTATTTTATAGTTAGTTGTTGTCTGCTGATGTCTTTCTTATCCTAATTCTGGTTCGTTGATTTCTTTTTTACTGTTTTGTTTTTGGGTTTGTTTTTTGGTTTTTGTTTTGGTGTTGCAGTTTTGGTGGTGTATGTTGTTAATGCTGTGTTTTGTGATGGTGGTGTTTGTTGTTCGGGAGTGGTTTAGTGAGTGTCTGGGTGGTTCTTTTTTTGTGGGTACGTGTTGTCGTGTCGTATGGGGGTTTATTATTGTTACTGTTGGTGGGTGCGTTTTTGTTTGGGTTTGGGTAACTCTGGGTGGGTCTTGGGTTGGTGATTGCTTGTGTTTGGTTTTGTCTGTGGTCTATAAGTTTGTCTTGTGGTGTCTTGTATTTGAGGTATTTGGTGTTGTTTGTTTTGGTGTGGGTGCGGTGTGAGTGGTTCGTGTACTAATTGATATGTAGTGGTGGGAGGTTGTTCTGCTTATTTGTTTGTTCTGAGGGCGTGTGGTTGTGTGTGCGTAGTGGGTTGGTGGTGCGTGGCTTTCCTGATGGTGTGGTGGGTTGTTTTGCTGTAAGGGCATGGTACTGTGTTTCGTATTGTGTGGTGTAAGTGGGTGTTCGCTGTTTGTTTCTGTTATTAGTTCCGGCTCGGGCATGGCGTATGAGGGGTTATGTTCATGGCTGATGTGTTGTATGCTGTTCCTGATTGGCCAGTGGTAATTGCAGGTGTTTTGGATTTTGGGCTTGGTGGTCGTGGGTGGTGCTATGGCGTTCTGGTGTTGTGCTGGGTACGTTAGCTGTTTTGGTTTGTTGTTTGGTGGTCGTTGGTTTGTTAGATGTTATGTGTACCTTGTGGTGGTTTATGGTGGGTCTTTGTTTGTGTTGTATTGGTCATTGTTGCTGGATTGGTGGTCGTGTTTCGTGTACTCTTTAGTGTTGCGCGTCGGTGGTGTTCTGTGGATTGTCTGGAGTCGGATGTTGGTGTGTGGGTCGTCTTCGTTGTTTGTCGATTTTGTGTTGTGATGTTTACATTTTTTGTTTGAGTGTCTTTGGCGTTTGTTTCGTTGTATAAGGTTTGTTTTGGTTTGTTTTATTTCTTGTTTTGTGTTTTTGTATTTTTTTGTTGTTTGTTTTGTATTTAAGATGTTGTTGAGTGTCTTGGGTTTTTTTTTTGTTGTGGTATGTTTTTTTTGTTTGGGTTTTGTGCTAGGGGTTCCCTGTGTTGGTTTTAACGTGTCGTAGGTTTTATGTGATCTGATGTGGTTGACGGGGTGTAGTTCGGTGGTGTTCTTGTTGTTTTGTTTTTTGGGTTTGTTGTGGTCTCTTATTTGTTGGTGTAATTGTTTTCTTTCTTTTTTTTAGTTTTCTAGGTGGATCTCTGTTTTTTGTGTGTGTATGACTTATATGTTTTTGTTTTGTGATGTGTTAGTCTTTGCTCTGCGTGAACGTTGTGTCGTTCTTTTGATGTTTCTTTTTTGTCCTGTCTTACTATCTGTCTTTGCTTTTTGTATTTGTTGTTTTGTATTTTGTCTGTTTTCGGTTTTTTATTTCTTTTGTGGATTTTTTTGATTTTGTTTTGTTCTTAGTTTCTCTCTTTGTAGTTACTTGTTGTTTTTGCTTGTTCTTATTATTTTGTGTGCGTTTGTTTCTGTGTCTTTTGTTGTTTACTTCTTTTGTTTTTTTTTTGTTTTTTGACTGTGTTAGTTGGTTTTTTTTTTTTTTTTGTTTGCTGTTGCTTATTTTTTTGTCATTTTGGCTTTTGTGTATTGGTTTTTGTTTTTTTTTCTTGTTGACTTTCGTTTTGTTAATGTTCGTTGTCTTTATTGTGTTTTTGATTCTTTTTTTGTTCATTTTGGCTTTGATTTATTGGTGTGTTTTTGCCATTGATGTTTTATTCTTTTGGTTGCTTGTTTGGTTAAATGTCTGTTGTTTTGGTGTATTCTTCAGTTTTTGTGTGGCTTATTAATTCGCCCTGTTGCTTATGGTTCGAGTGTGCTTTGGTGGGTCTGAGTACGGTCTGGTGGTTTGCTGTTGGGTTAGTGGTGTGTTTGCCAGTTTGTCTGTTGTTTGGTTACTGGGTTGGAGTGGTGTGGTTGGTTGGTGCGGTGGGTTTTGGTTTGCCTCTAGGTTAGATTGGTTGGTATTGTGTAAGTTGTTAGTTGTTTTTTTTTTTTTTTGTGTATATGTTGTGAGTGAGTGCTGTGGTTGTATGTTGTTGTGTTTGCCTGTGTTTTGAATGTGAGACAGTGAGTTGGCACTTTTATTCGTTGAGTTCCTCGTTGTGGAATAATGTGTGAGCTGTAGCGTTCTTGTGGCATTTTGTCGATTATTTATGAGGTTGGGTGGGCTTTTTTTCATGGATTTTGTGGTGTTGGTGGCCCTTGGTGTTAGTTGTTTCTGGTGTGTTAGTTTTGGGTCAGGTTGTAGGTGGGTTGTGAGTGTTTGGTGGTGGGTGCTTTGTTCCTGATTTTTTATGGAGTGGGTGGAGTTCTGCTTGGCTATGGTTGTGGTGCTCGGTTCGCTTTGGTGGGACTCGTTGGTTGCAGATGAGAGGTGAGGTTTAGTCCTTTTAGTTGGTGTGTGGCTGTTGTGTTCGTTTGGGCTGGATGTGTGTGTTGGGTTTTTTGTGTTTGGTTTTGGTGCGGTTTAGCGTCTGGATGGCGGGGCTTAGCAAGTTTGGTCTATTGGTGTGTGTCTGGTTAGGAGAAAGTTGAGGTCATGGTATTGTATGGGCTTTGGTAGGTTGGTGCTTGGCTCTTTGTGTGTAGACTCTGCGTGTCTGTTATGTGTTTTTGTGTTTTTAGTATTTTTTTGTTCATGTTTGTCTTTTTCTTGTGCGTTTTTTTTTTTGTCTTTTTTGTTAGTTTTTGTGTAGTTTTTTTCTTTTTGTGTCTTATTTTTTTTGTGTCTGTTGTTGTTCTTGGTTTTTTGCGGATCTGGTATTTTTCTAGTGTTTTTCGTATTGCTTTTTGTTGGTAGTGTTTACTGGTTTTGTTTTTTGTTCTCTTTGTGGGGAGTGGCTTTGGTTTTTGGTGCGGTGGTGTCTGGACCTGTGCTTTCTTGTTTGGTTCTTGTTCAGAAGTTGGATGTCGTGGGGTGTGGTGGTTGGTATTAGAGTGGTGGGGTTTGTGTTTGCTTTGTGGTTGGGTGTTGTGGTTGGTGTGTGTATCTTGTGTGGTTTAGTGTTAGGTGGTGAGACGTCGTTTCTCGTGTGGTAGGTTGTGGTGTTTGAGGTGGATGTGGCTGGTGGTGTGATGGGATGGTTGGGCATGTGATGGTTTGCGGTGGTTTGATTAGGTGGGTGTTTGCGTGTTGTGGTGGATATTGTTGGTGACTGGGCTTGTTGTAGGGTCTGTGGTTGTTTTGTTAGTGCCTTGTTCACCGTGTTTTTATATTATTTTTCGTTGTGGTTTGGTGTTCTTGTTAGTATTTTGTTTGAGTCGTTGTGTTCTGCTGTGTTTTTTTTTTTTTGTTTTTTGTTGTGTAGTGTTTCTGTATATTTTTTTTTTAGATTGTGTTTTTTCCTGATGTTGTTGGTTTCGCCTTGTTTGTGTATTGTGTTTTTTGGTCTTATGTCTGTTTTTTTTGTTTGTCATGGTTCTTTGTGTGTTGTGTGTTGTTGTTTTTGTTGTTTTTTTTTTGTTGTACTTGAGTTTTATATTGATTTTTTTTTTTGTGGTTCTTATTTTTTGTGTTTGGTTGTTTATTGTTTGTTTTTTTTATTTTGTTCTTTTACTTTTGTTTTTTTTGTGCTATTGTCGGAAAGTTTTGTTTTTTAGTCTTGGTGGTGTTTGTGTTTGTTTTTGTTTGTTTTTTGTTCTTTTTATTATATCTGGTTGTTGTGTCTCTCTTGTTTTATTGTGTTTTTTTTTTGTTTTCTTTTTTTTGTTTCGTTTTTTTGGTTCTTGATTATTTTTTCTTGTGTTTTTATCTGTTTGTTGGTTACTGTTTTTCCTTGTGGTGGTTTGAGTTTTTGTTGGTATGTTCTAAGTTGTCTTTCTTGTTGATTGTTTTGTTTTTTGGTTTGTTTTTTTTTGTTTTTGATTGTCGTTGGTGTTTCTTTTTTTCGATTGGTTGGTTTGTGGCGTTTTTGTGTTATTTCTGTATGTGTTTTTGTTTATCATTATTGAAGTGTTTATTGGTTTTTGGGGTTATATGTCTTGTGTCTTGTTTTGATTTGTTTGTTGTTACTCTTATCTTGATTCTGTAGTTTTTTTGTGTTTATTTGATGTTTTTTTTTGTTGTCGTTTAGTTTGTTTTTGAATTGTGATTGTTTTTCTTTTATTTTTGGTTCATTGGTTGTTCTGTGATAGTTGTAGTGGTTTTATTTACGGTTCTTTTTATGTCTTCTTTGTATTTTGTGTCTTGTTTTTGGATGTGTTTTGTTGGTTTTTTTGTAGTTTTTTGGTAGTTTTGCTTTGTGTTTTGGTCTATCTTTGTTGTTTTGTTTTTTTTTTGTTTTTTTTTAGGTTGTGTGTGGTTCGTGTGGTATTGTTTTTTATCTGCTTTTATAGTTATTTTTTAAACTTGGGTTGTACTGTTAAGTGGGTGTGTTCTTTCTTTATGTGAGTTTGTTCTGTGTTTGCCAGCGGGGTTTATCTTGTATTGTTGAGTTTCTGTCTGGTTTTGGGGGTGTGTTATGAGTGTGGGTGTCGGTATGTGGTCTTTGGGTTGTGTGTTGATGGTTAGTGAGTTGTTGTTTTAGTGGATTTTATGGTAGTTGTGTTTTGTGGGGGTGAGTTTTTATGCTTTTTTGTGGTAGTTTTTTGTTTCTTTTTATTGGTTTGTATTTATTGCTTTTTGTTTTTAGGTGCAGCTTTCTACTTTGGGTTTTTTTTTTTTTTGATTTATTTTTTTGTATGTTTTGGTGTTTTGGTTGTATTGTTTTATTGTTGGTTTTATTTTGTTTATTTTGTTGTTTAAATATTTTTTTTTTTTTTTTGTTTTTATTTTCTTGTTTGCGCGTCTGGTTTGTCTTTTGTTGGTTTAGTGTTCGTAGTTTTTTGTTTTTGTTTTTTTTGTTGGTTTGCTCGTATAGTTTTATGTTTTTTTTGGGTTTTTTTTGTTGTATTTTGTTTTTCTATTTTTGTTTTTTGGTAAGTTTTGTTTTTCTATTTTCGTTTGTGTATGTGTTTTTTTTTTTTGGTTGGTTGTAGTTTTGTGGATTAGGTTTTGCAGATGGCGGTAGAGAATGATCTTGGTTTTGTGGGTTGAGTTGTGGTTACTTGTGGGTATCTGGGCTGGGCAGGATGGGGTTTTGGTTGGTCGTGTGCTTGGGTTGTTTGTGTGTGATTATTCTGGATGTCTTGGTGTCTGTGGGTAGTAGTGGTATGTGGTGGCGGGGTTGGTGCTGCCCGCGTGGGATGTTGGGGTAGTTCGAGAGGGGATGGGAGGTGGATTGCGTGGATGGTAGAATAGGGGAGGGGGGGGGGAGGGGGGGGAGAGGTGGGGGGGTAGGGGGAGGTGGTGGAGGGGGGGGGGGGGGGGGGGGGTGGGGCTGGCGGGCGGCGGGGGTGGATCTGGGGGGGAGGGGGGTGACGTGGGGTGGGGCGGGGGAGGGCGTGGCTGTCGGGGGGGTGTTGTCTATTGTTGCGTTTTTTGGTTGTTTTGATTTTCTTTTATTTAGGTGTGGTGGTAGGTGTTTTGGTTGTTTGTGCTTCTTCGTTGTTGTGATGGTGGCTGTCGTTCTGGTGGTGGTTTTTTGTTTGATGGTTGTTGGCGTCTGTTTTGGAGTGGTTGGTTGTGCTGCCCTTTGTTTGGTTAGGAGAAGACATCGTTCTGATAACAACCCAGTTGTAAATAACATAAGTTGTTTATTTAATAATATAGTATAATAGTTATGTATCTTTACATATTGTTCTGGGAATGCATGTGGCACAGATGGGGGAAAAGGGTAGGATTTGTGGCATAGAAAAAGAAATGTGGTTATAGTTAAGGTTTTGACCTTGTTCTCTATAACCATGGCTCTGATACCAATCTGTAACACCCCCATTTTTACATATAGCAGCGGAAGCTAATCTGGGATATTACTTCATGGATACAACAATCATAATCATAGAAAACGACTCAAAAGAGACATTTGTTCAAAAGATACGTTATCATCATTTAAAATCAGAGTTTTACAAAGGCAGGTCCCAAAATCTAGTTACATACAATGTGAATGATAACAAGTTTTAGCCATCTTCAAGTCCATGCCACTCCATGCCATAAGTTGCTCAATTACCTGGGATAAACATGCATAAAAGGGTCAACACAAAGGTTGAGTGAAATTCATAGGTTTGAAATATAATACTTGAATACAAGTCATCGTAAGTAATTGTTATAAAAGCAGTGTTATAGTAATGCGTTATAGTGTGATATTAGGTTATGTTGTTATACACCCGTTATTTGTAATAATTGCAACGAATACAATTATCATGGAAAAATGGTATTGCATTTATAATATATTATTGCGTTTCATTTTGTCTAAGCTCATGGCACATAAACTGACTAGTGTATATATATACCCAAATTGATGTGATATATATATAGAGATAATGGCCCCCGGTGTAGGTAATTGCCATATACCTATGAAATTCAAATATTTAGATGTGTTGGTTACCTATCCCGGCTAACAAACATAGTTTCATCAATCCTGATAGAATCTCTCCCACCAATATTCGCGTTCACCCGTAAGTGATTAATAGTCTATGATAATGAGGGACTTTTGGCATAAAGTAACTTAGACATTAATTGTAATGGTATATTGAGGTTAACATATAGTCTGGAAAACACTTGTATTCGTAATTTATAGCATGTATTCCCCTTACGGGTTTATAAAACATTAAAGAGATTAAAAAGTGAGGGTATGAACTCACTAAATCTTTGAAAAGTAATCATATTGTTATAAGATAAACGAGTATGTAAAAGAGTTTGTAACAAGCATGTATCCCCCTCGCGGGTTTATAAAACATGTAAATAAGTAAAGGCGAGGTTATGAATCTCACCTGATAGGTAGATGTAATAAATATTCTGAAATGAAAGCTCACGACCTTATCACAATCTTAACAGGGAAGGTTGATATAGCAAATATGATAGTAAACAACCACGTCACACAACCTGAGTAGAATATGTCAAGTCTTAGGAAGATTTTACTTTAGAACTTTGGTTTAAGAGTTATGAGTTTGATTGAAGAGTTTGATTGAAGAGTTTGGTAGGTGTTCAGTTGTATTACTATGTATATGTATAGAGTTAGCAATAATTCTAGCAGTGGTTGCTAAAGTAGCAGTTGTAGCTATTTGTTGTTGTTCAAGCAGTTCTTGTAAAAGCAGTTGTTTCTATATAATTGTTATTAAAGCAATTCTTGCAAAAGCAGTTGTTGAAAAAGCAGTTGTAGCTCTAGTTGCTCTTGATATAAAACTTTCAGAGAGGTTATTTTTGTTAAATAAAAAAAAGAGTTTATATATTTCATGTAGGTACCTACATGAAACCCTATTTTTATTAACTTACAGGCGTCTCTAGCTACCATAGAGACTTATAAGAAAAAAAAAAAAAACTTTCAGAAAGTTTCGATATATACACCTTGCATGATACTGTTTATAAAACAAGTCCAAAATTTAACTTGCAAAGCTTATTTTAACATTCAAAAGATAATTGCAGGTTATAGCTTATTAATATAATCTAAAATAAGATGTTTTAACGTGATGAAAGTTTAAAATAACAATTCGTTAAGCTAGAAATCAAAACAGGTCAAATTAGGGTTTTTAAACGAAAACGCTTAGGTTTTTAATCCAAATTCTTTCAAAAATCAATAAAGTTGTTATATTAACATTAACTAAGCATGTTAGGATAGATTATAACAAAATTTAGCCATTATAACTTTTTGATTAATGAAAAACACAAAATTAGGGTTTCGGGTGTACGGTTTTGGATCAAAAAAGGGATAAACCCATTGTTTTGAGTTCAAAGCTTTTAACCATAGTTTTGAGCTGATCATATAACATTAAAGGGTAGGTAATACAGAATGTGAGCTTATGGAACCTGGTTTTGAGCTTATAGCTTGGAAATGGGTCGAAATCAGGACTTTTAGCTTCGTACGTCTAGAATAACGACTTCGGGGCTTCAAGTCTTCAAGGCTTCAATCTTTCTCTTGATTATTGTTCTTGGGACCTCTTAAGAACTTCTTGAGCAGAGATTTGCTGCTATTGTGGGTTATAGAAGAAGATGTGGGGGGTGAGTAAGAATGAGGGGTATGGAACCCTATTTATAGGTGCGAACACCCCTTGGAGCCCAAGAAACTTAGTGCCCAAGCTTAGGACAGGTAGGGGGTGATGTGGAGAGGCTAGGGACTGAGTTGGAGAGGCTAACATATGAGTACGCAATGCTAGGATGCAAGGTGGAAGGTTGTGGAGGTGTTTGTGTGCCGCGGCTGAGATGAAGCCAACAAGGAGGTGATGCACTTGTTTTGTGGCCATAGAACTCAAAGAGAGACTTGTAAGATGCTTAGAAGAGAAGGAGGTGAGTTGTTAAGGTACTTGGATGCAAAGCTAACTTTTGAAATGGGTCAAAATGAAAGGAAAGAAGTCGCAGGTTTAATAGGGCTTATTAGGGCTCGAATTGAGTTTTTAGGCTTGCATTTGGTGTACTCTTGTGATATAATGATAGGTATATGTTCATAAGACTTGTATTAAGGATTATTAACAAGAATTGATAGGTGGTTCGGGTTTAAAATGGGCGAAAATGAGTAAAATAGGTCACGGGTTCATATGGTACGGGTTTAGGGTTTTCTTGGTTCTTTTTCGTGTACATTGGAGAGATAAGGGTGGATTAATGATCTTAAGGATTGTATTAAGAGCTTAGATCACAATTTGGTTAATGGTTCGTGATCAAAATGGGTGAAAATGAGTAAACGATCATTTAGGGCTCATTTAGGGTTTCTTTGATTCGATTCTTGTATAAATGAAATAAGATGATGAAGTAATGATGAAGTAATGATTGAATATGATTGATATGATTGTAAAATAAGTTATTACAACTTATTTGAGTGTTGGTTTAGGTTTATGATGGATAAAAATGAAGAAACAGGTCATTGTGTAGTATTTAGCTCGGGTTAGGGTTTCTAACTTGGATTTCTTGTAATTTCATGAAATGATAATGAATATGGATTGTAAATGAAGTATATGACTTGCTTGAAACTTGTACTTTATAGATTGTACAAGATTCTTTAGGAACACGGAGGTGAAACGGCTATTTTAAAGATCATGCTTAATAATTTATACATTGTGTTTTATAAGACTTGTACCTTATTTTGGAGGGAATTTATATTTCAGATGTGATGTTATATTACTTATACTTGTGCTTTAGTAGCTTGTTCATTCACTTTAGATATTAACTTCTCATGAAATTAGGGTTTTAGAGGTATACGATAACGGTTTAAAGCCTGTTTTGATATATTGTTGCAAATGGTACATTATATGAGTAATGTACTTCGTAAAAATGATATTATGATATTGACTTAACATGTTATGATGTTTTCTTGACATATACATAGATAGGATTGCCATAGGTAGGTAGCGTGAGCTCGTTAACTTTAGTTATGCAAGAAATGTTGCATATTGAGATATTGGTAATGTAGGAAATGTAATAAAGCGAAAAATTTCCCTGAAAAAGGTGGTTTATATATAATAGATAGATAGTACATTGCATCTAACTTAATAGATGGATATTTACATTGATAAAAATTTCTGGGTTGTTATATTAGGTGTTTAGGATTTTTGGTATAGTTCCAAGTGGTTAGGGGTTTAGGTTTTTTTGTATAGACAAGTGGTGTTTAGGTTTTTTGGTATAGATCCAAGTGGTTAGGGGTTTAGGGTTTTGGTATAGATTTAAGTTGTGTTTAGGATTTTTGGTATAGATGTAAGTTGTTAGGGGTTTAGGGTTTAGGTTATAGATTTTATACTTATTTGTTTCAGAGGTTTTGTTTGGTTTAGTGGTTTTCTTTTAGATCTCAGTGGGGTTTAGGGTTTTTGGTATAGATCTAAGTTGTTTGGTGTTTAGGGTTTTATTATAGATCTAAGTGGTTTGGGTTTAGGGTTTTTGGTATAGATTATAAAGTTATTTATATATCACTTGTGATATTATACCCATTGGTTAGTTGTTTAGGGTTTTTGGTATAGATCTAAGTGGTTAGGGGTTTAGGGTTTTTGGTATAGATCCAAGTGGTTAGGTGTTTAGTTTTTTGGTATAGATCTAAGTGGTTAGGTGTTTAGTTTTTTTGGTATAGATCTAAGTGGTTAGGTGTTTAGGGTTTTTATTATAGATCTAACTGGTTAGGGTTTAGGGTTTTTGATATAGATTTTAAAGTTATTTGTATATCACTTGTGATATTATACCCATTGGTTAGTTGTTTAGGGTTTTTGGTATAGATCCAAGTGGTTAGGTGTTTAGGGTTTTTGGTATAGATCCAAGTGGTTAGGGGTTTAGGGTTTTTGGTATAGATTTTAAAGTTATTTGGTATAGTGGTTAGGGGTTTAGGGTTTTTGGTATAGATCCAAGTGGTTAGGTGTTTAGGGTTTTTGATATAGATCCAAGTGGTTTGGTATTTAGGGTTTTTGGTATAGATTTTAAAGTTATTTTTATATCATTTGTGATATTATACCCATTGGCTAGTTGTTTAGGGTTTTTGGTATAGATCCTAGTGGTTAGGGGTTTAGGGTTTTTAGTATAGATCCAAGTGGTTAGGTGTTTAGGGTTTTTGGTATAGATCCAAGTGGTTAGGTGTTTAGTGTTTTTGGTATAGATCCAAGTGGTTAGGGGTTATGGTATATATTTTAAAATTATTTGTATGTCACTTGTGATATTATACCCATTGGTTAGTTGTTTAGGGTTTTTGGAATAGATCCAAGTGGTTAGGTGTTCATGGTTTTTGGTATTCATCCAAGTGGTTAGGATTTTAGAGTTTTTGGTATAGATTTTAAAGTTATTTGTATATCACTTGTGATATTATACCTATTGGCTAGTTGTTTAGGGTTTTTGGTATAGATCCCAGTGGTTAGGGGTTTTGAGTTTTTGGTATAGATCTAAGTGGTTAGGTGTTTAGGGCTTTTGGTATAGATCCAAGTGGTTAGGGGTTTAGGGTTTTTGGTATAGATTTTAATTTTATTTGTATATCACTTGTGATATTATACCTATTGGTTAGTTGTTTAGTATTTTTGGTATTGATCTAAGTGGTTAGGGATTTAGGGTTTTTGGTATAGATCCAAGTTTTTAGGTGTTTAGGGTTTTTTGTATAGATCCAAGTGGTTAGGTGTTTAGGATTTTTGTATAGTTCCAAGTGGTTAGGGGTTTAGGGTTTTTGTATAGACAAGTGGTGTTTATGTTTTTTGGTATAGATCTAAGTGGTTAGGGGTTTAGAGTTTTTGGTATAGATCCAAGTGGTTAGGGGTTTAGGGCTTTGGGTATAAATTTTAAAGTTATTTGTGTATCACTTGTTATATTATACCCATTGGTTAGTTGTTTAGGGTTTTTATTATAGATCATAGTGGTTAGGGGTTTAGGGTTTTTGGTATAGATCCAAGTGGTTAGGTGTTTGGGGGTTTTTGGTATAGATCCAAGAGGTTTGGTGTTTAGGGTTTTTGGTATAGATTTTAAAGTTATTTGTATACCCATTGGCTAGTTGTTTAAGGTTTTTGGTATAGATCCTAGTGGTTAGGGGTTTAGGGTTTTTGGTATAGATCCAAGTGGTTAGGTGTTTAGGGTTTTTGGTATAGATCCTAGTGGTTAGGGGTTTAGGGTTTTTGGTATAGATCCAAGTGGTTAGGTGTTTAGGGTTTTTGGTATAGATCCAAGTGGTTAGGTGTTTAGGGTTTTTGGTATAGATCCAAGTGGTTAGGTGTTTAGTGTTTTTGGTATAGATTGGTATATATTTTAAAATTATTTGTATGTCACTTGTGATATTATACCCATTGGTTAGTTGTTTAGGGTTTTTGGAATAAATCCAAGTGGTTAGGTGTTTAGGGTTTTTGGTATACATCCAAGTGGTTAGGGGTTTAGGGTTTTTGGTATAGATTTTAAAGTTATTTGTATATCACTTGTGATATTATACCTATTGGCTAGTTGTTTAGGGTTTTTGGTATAGATCCTAGTGGTTAGGGGTTTAGAGTTTTTGGTATAGATCCAAGTGGTTAGGTGTTTAGGGTTTTTGGTATAGATCCAAGTGGTTAGGGGTTTAGGGTTTTTGGTATAGATTTTAAATTTATTTGTATATCACTTGTGATATTATACCTATTGGTTAGTTGTTTAGTGTTTTGGTATAGATCTAAGTGGTTAGGGGTTTAGGGTTTTTGGTATAGATCCAAGTTGTTAGGTGTTTAGGGTTTTTTGTATAGATCCAAGTGGTTAGGTGTTTAGGATTTTTGGTATAGTTCCAAGTGGTTAGGGGTTTAGGGTTTTTGTATAGACAAGTGGTGTTTAGGTTTTTTGGTATAGATCTAAGTGGTTAGGGGTTTAGAGTTTTTGGTATAGATCCAAGTGGTTAGGGGTTTAGGGTTTTTTGTATAAATTTTAAAGTTATTTGTGTATCACTTGTGATATTATACCCATTGGTTAGTTGTTTAGGGTTTTTGGTATAGATCATAGTGGTTAGGGGTTTAGGGTTTTTGGTATAGATCCAAGTGGTTAGGTGTTTAGGGGTTTTTGGTATAGATCAAAGTTGTTAGGTGTTTAGGGTGTTTTTTATAGATCCAAGTGGTTAGGTGTTTAAGATTTTTTATATAGTTCCAAGTGGTTAGGGGTTTAGGTTTTTTTTAATAGACAAGTAGTGTTTAGGTTTTTTGGTATAGATCCAAGTGGTTAGGGGTTTAGGGTTTTTGTATAGATTTAAGTTGTGTTTAGTATTTTTGGTATAGATGTAAGTTGTTAGGGATTTAGGGTTAAGGTTATTGATTTTATACTTATTTGTATATCACTTGTGATATTATACCCATTGGTTAGTTGTTTAGGGTTTTTGGTATAGATCTAAGTGGTTAGGGGTTTAGGGTTTTTGGTATATATCTAAGTGGTTAGGTGTTTAGTTTTTTGGTATAGATCTAAGTGGTTAGGTGTTTACTTTTTTTGGTATAGATCTAAGTGGTTAGGTGTTTAGGGTTTTTATTATAGATCTAACTGGTTAGGGTTTAGGGTTTTTGGTATAGATTTTAAAGTTATTTGTATATCACTTGTGATATTATACCCATTGGTTAGTTGTTTAGGGTTTTTGGTATAGAACCAAGTGGTTAGGTGTTTAGGGTTTTTGGTATAGATCCAAGTGGTTAGGGGTTTAGGGTTTTTGGTATAGATTTTAAAGTTATTTATGTATCACTTGTGATATTATACCCATTGGTTAGTTGTTTAGGGTTTTTGGTATAGATCATAGTGGTTAGGGGTTTAGGGTTTTTGGTATAGATCCAAGTGGTTAGGTGTTTAGGGTTTTTGATATAGATCCAAGTGGTTTGGTATTTAGGGTTTTTGGTATAGATTTTAAAGTTATTTTTATATCATTTGTGATATTATTGCCATTGCCTAGTTGTTTAGGGTTTTTGTTATAGATCCTAGTGGTTAGGGGTTTAGGGTTTTTAGTTTAGATCCAAGTGGTTAGGTGTTTAGGGTTTTTGGTATAGATCCAAGTGGTTAGGTGTTTAGGGTTTTTGGTATAGATCCAAGTGGTTAGGTGTTTAGGGTTTTTGGTATAGATTTTAAATTTATTTATATATCACTTGTGATATTATACCTATTGGCTAGTTGTTTAGGGTTTTTGGTATAGATCCTAGTGGTTAGGGGTTTAGAGTTTTTGTTATAGATCCAAGTGGTTAGGTGCTTAGGGTTTTTGGTATAGATCCAAGTGGTTAGGGGTTTAGGGTTTTTTTTATAGATTTTAAATTTATTTGTATATCACTTGTGATATTATACCTATTGGTTAGTTATTTAGTGTTTTGGTATAGATCTAAGTGGTTAGGGGTTTAGGGTTTTTGGTTTAGATCTAAGTTGTTAGGTGTTTAGGGTGTTTTGTATAGATCCAAGTGGTTAGGTATTTAGGATTTTTGGTATATTTCCAAGTGGTTAGGGGTTTATGGTTTTTGTATAGACAAGTGGTGTTTAGGTTTTTTGGTATAGATCTAAGTGGTTAGGGGTTTTGAGTTTTTGGTATAGATCCAAGTGGTTAGGGGATTAGGGTTTTTTGGTATAAATTTTAAAGTTATTTGTGTATCACTTGTGATATTATAACCATTGGTTAGTTGTTTAGGGTTTTTGGTATAGATCATAGTGGTTAGGGGTTTTGGGTTTTTGGTATAGATCCAAGTGGTTAGGTGTTTAGGGTTTTTGGTATAGATCCAAGTGGTTAGGTGTTTAGGGTTTTTGGTATAGATCCTAGTGGTTAGGTGTTTAGGGTTTTTGGTATAGATCCAAGTGGTTAGGTGTTTAGTGTTTTTGGTATAGATCCAAGTGGTTAGGGGTTTTGGTATATATTTTAAAGTTATTTGTATATCACTTGTGATATTATACCTATTGGTTAGTTGTTTAGGGTTTTTGGAATAGATCCAAGTGGTTAGGTGTTTAGGGTTTTTGGTATACATCCAAGTGGTAAAGGGTTTAGGGTTTTTGGTATAGATTTTAAAGTTATTTGTATATCACTTGTGATATTATACCCATTGGCTAGTTGTTTAGGGTTTTTGGTATAGATCCTAGTGGTTAGGGGTTTAGAGTTTTTGGTATAGATCCAAGTGGTTAGGTGTTTAGGGTTTTTGGTATAGATCCAAGTGGTTAGGGGTTTAGGGTTTTTGGTATAGATTTTAAAGTTATTTGTATATCACTTGTGATATTATACCCATTGGTTAGTTGTTTAGTGTTTTTGGTATAGATCTAAGTGGTTAGGGGTTTAGGGTTTTTGGTATAGATCTAAGTTGTTAGGTGTTTAGGGTTTTTTGTATAGATCCAAGTGGTTAGGTGTTTAGGATTTTTGGTATAGTTCCAAGTGGTTAGGGGTTTAGGTTTTTTTGTATAGACAAGTGGTGTTTAGGTTTTTTGGTATAGATCCAAGTGGTTAGGGGTTTAGGGTTTTGGTATAGATTTAAGTGGTTAGGTGTTTAGGGTTTTTGGTATAGATCCAAGTGGTTAGGTGTTTAGGGTTTTTGGTATAGATCCAAGTGGTTAGGTGTTTAGGGTTTTTGGTATAGATCCAAGTGGTTAGGTGTTTAGGGTTTTTGGTATAGATCTAAGTGGTTAGGGGTTTAGGGTTTTTGGTATAGATCTAAGTGGTTCGGTGTTTAGGGTTTTTATTATAGATCTAAGTGGTTTGGGTTTAGGGTTTTTGGTATAGATTTTAAAGTTATTTGTATATCACTTGTGATATTATACCCATTGGTTAGTTGTTTAGGGTTTTTGGTATAGATCTAAGTGGTTAGGGGTTTAGGGTTTTTGGTATAGATCTAAGTGGTTAGGTGTTTAGGGTTTTTATTATAGATCTAACTGGTTAGGGTTTAGGGTTTTTGGTATAGATTTTAAAGTTATTTGTATATCACTTGTGATATTATACCCATTGGTTAGTTGTTTAGGGTTTTTGGTATAAATTTAAGCGGTTAGGGGTTTAGGGTTTTTGATATAGATCTAAGTGGTTAGGTGTTTAGGGTTTTTTATTATAGATCTATGTGGTTAGGGTTTAAGGTTTTTGGTATAGATTTTAAAGTTATTTGTATATCACTTGTGATATTATACCCATTGGTTAGTTGTTTAGGTTTTTTAGTATAGATCTAAGTGGATAGGGGTTTAGGGTTTTTGGTATAGATCCAAGTGGTTAGTTGTTTAGGGTTTTTTGTATAGATCCAAGTGGTTAGGGGGTTAGAGTTTTTGGTATAGATTGAAGTGGTTAGGGGTTTAGGGTTTTTGGTATAGATCTAAGTAGATAGGGGTTCGGTATTTTTGGTATAGATCTCATTGGTGTTTAGAATTTTTGGTATTTATCCAAGTGGTTAGGGGTTTAGGGTTTTTGGTGTAGATCCAATTGTGATGTTATAATTCTTCTTTTTGTGCGTGTGTTATCACTTGTGATATTTTGTTAAATTTTAATTAATTGCTTGTTAAATTTTAATCAATTGCAAGTATTTGTATTCCAAGGGAGTTGATTGCACACTCTTATTTTTTATCCATACACTCAAATGTACAAACTGGCAAAGCATTATTCAATAAATGTACAACAGGTTAAAGCGCATAATGGAGTGTGCAAATCAAAAATGAAGAGTGTGCAAATCATTAGCCATTTCTTTGTGATATGAAAATTTTTAATCAAGAACCAAATGTGATAAAATGCTACATTAAAAGTGGTTGTTTGCATAAGAGTTATTATAGAAATCTATTAACTATCTCAAACATAATACATAATCGACTACTAGGCAATGTTGTTTACAACAACAGAGCGCATCCTACTTGGTTTTATGCAGTTGCATACATACTTTTCATGTCTATTACTAAATTAAGAATCTAAATAAAAAGTACTAAGTTTTTCATAAACATGAAATTCAAGACAAATCATTCTCGATTGCTTCCTCCTTCACCTGCTTCAGTCATCTTTTTTGCATAATAAACATCTTTTTCTCATAAATGTTTACTTCATGTAGTAATATTTTTGCTGCAATTCTTGATCTCAAGTTATTCATCTGCATCTGATGATTTTTGTCATTTTCAGACAGCAAGCCTGTTTTCCATTGTGCTGCAGTTGATCCTTCATAAAGCTTCATATGCATGATCATATACAAACCACAATCTATTTTTTCTTTTGTTGTCTTCCATTTCATTTTTAAGTTTGTTGCTTTTTTAGGTACTGTCAAGATCTTATCTGCATTTATATACATCAACAAGTGCCTTCCAAACACGCTCCTCTATAGAAATTAATAGCTAATTATTATTACAGACCAGCATATATTAATATGATATCTCTTATGATATTATATTGCATTCAAAATAAACAAAATATCAGTTTAGATGAACAAAAAATTATTACCACAAACTCAACATTGTCTTTGTATTTCCCTTTGTATGTTGCATCATATTTCACTGTTCTTTATTATCACAGGTTTCCCTGTTTTGAGGTTGAAAACAATTAGGTAGTAAAAGAATTTCACTGAACAAATTAATAAAATATTTTTAATACTTTTTTTTTTTTTTTTACAATTCGAGGTCCTCTATTTTGCATTTTTTCTATGTCATCTTCCATCTGAATTGACAACATTTCATGAAACCTGTCATACTGGGAATCTATTTTCTTGTCGATTTCTTTTGTTTGTCCTCCTTTATTCCCAGGGCACCTGATTCTTAATTAAAAAAGAAATTATATAAAGCTAATTAATTTAAGTTGTAAAAGAATTACAGTATTTTTTTAAATTAACAAAAGATTCATATCATCATTGATGGTAGTAAAAGAAATGACGTTTTCATTTTCCAGTCATTTTAATTTTTTCATCGTTAATTGGGTATAGGAAAAGTATACGTCGGATCACTGAAGTATCAATTTTATGCCTGGCTGTCAGTGATTGAATATTCATTTTGAACAAAATCAGACCTTCATTTGTCCTTGAAGACTTCTTCTCTGTAAATTATCACAAGAGATAACCATAATCATAGAAACTAAACATATAAAAAGATGATATAATATCTATAGTGATATTTCTAATACACTGTGATATAGCTATATGTGATATATCAAACACACTTATATCTCTATCATTATCACTTGTGATGTTTCAAGTAACAAAGAACATAATATAATTAAAAACAAATGGATACTTACTCTTCCTCTTCTTGTGTACTGAATATGCTTCTTCCCAAAAGCTTCTCATCCTCTGTAAGTTCTACAGCTGGGTCCACCGTCTTGTTTACGTATTTGGAGACATTTTAGTTTCCAGTTTCTTTTTTCTTTTCGCTTAGAATCTTTCATATTTTCATACTGTTGGGTTGCCCGATGGTCAAATGTCGGCTGAGAACTTGGAATTGTATTCTCTATGCCCAACCTAAAACTAGGACTTTCCTGAGAAATCCTTTTCTTTTTTGCCTTTTATTTTTTGTTCTCGTTCTTGCTGTTGAGCTTTCTTTCTTATCTCAGCGGAGAATTCACTCCCTTTTCTTATTATTTCCTCTTCATTCTCTAAAAAATTATCCCAATTTACATCATCTGTTTGATCCTTCTTCTTTTCAGCACTCGTTTGTGTTGGAACAAATAGATGTTCATTTTGTATGTAGTATTCGCCAAATTTTGGGTCATCAAATGGATCGATTTCTTCATTTCTTTTTTGATTTGTTGCCTTTTTATTTGCCATCCCTTCTTCCTTATTGTTATCAGCTTCATCTTTTTTGGAAGTCCCCGTTTCTTGTTCATCTTTTTTTTCACTACATTCAGCAATGTTTTGGTTCTCGTTTCTTCCGTCTTTCTGAATTTCTCCTACTATTTTTTGATTTTTAGCCTTTGTATATGCCATCCCTTCTTCCTTATTGTTATTAGCTTCATCTTTTTTGGAAGTCTTCGTTTCCTGTTCATCTTTTTTTCACTACATTCAGCAGTGTAGTGGGTCTCGTTTCTTTCGTCTTTTTGGACTTCTGCTATTATTTCAACATCATCTTCATCATTTGAATGTGTTTCCTTTCTATAACTCTCTTCATTCTCATCGGCAAGTTGTGAGCCATCATCGTTGTCATCATCAGATTCGCTTGATGAAGAAGATAGGTACTCTGGCATATCAGGTTCTTTAAAAATATCCTTCATCCGCTGCTTTAGTTGAAGTAGCTTTTCATCGTCTTGAAATTTTATCAAACTCTCGTTTATCTTTTCTTCTATTTCTGATTTCTCGATCAAAATGTTGTTTATGTTTTCTTCTAGCATCTCATAGAGTTCCTGTAACAAAATTTTATTTAAAAAAAAGAGAACTATCACCTTTGATATTTTGAATAATTTTTTTAGCTCACCTCCTTTTGATTTGGTTCTTCTCCTTCTCCTACATCATCTTGTATTTCTCCAATTCCCATATAGTCATTTTGAAGTTCAGCTATCTCTCTCTTCTTTAAAAGACTTGTGTTCCAGCTTTTGAATGCCGGAAGTCTTCTTTTCACTTTCAACATATCAAATTTTGTGTAATGCAGATATGTAAGCTGTTTCATCAAACATTTATTATATTAATAGAATACTCATCAGATTAAAACTGTTATTTTAAGCATAAAAGTAAAAATAATTCAAATCCATAACTTACCATCAAGAACATCACTGGCCCATAATACACAACGTCCTTTTTTTCAATTTTGTTGCCCAATCAAGCTTAGACACACTTGCACATTCAATGATGTATGAACACCAGTCAATATCACTGACATCATCTCCTTCAAAAACATTCTTTAATACTGTGAAATTCACAGTCGAGCTGTTTTCACAACTTCCCAACGTGTTTGCAATTAATGTCAAAATGTTCATCCTGAACATATAATCAGAGTTTTTTGTTTGAATGATTACATCTGATAACGCTTTTATTGTGAGCTTGTTGACATTTCTGAACTGGTCTTTCCACTGTAGCAAGAATGGATCGTTGTACTCTCTCTGGCCTTCTCTTTCCAGTCTCCTTCTCCCCATTGGTAGTCCAAGAACCTGTTTTACTATTTTTGGAGTTATTTCTATGTCTCCCATTGGACACTCTAACGTCATGTTTGTTGTATTCAAAATGTCAACGACATAGAACGCCAATTTGGTTGGTATTTCAAATATTGGAAATTCAATTAAGTCTCCGAATCCCATTTCCCTTATTACCTTCTTCCTTTCTGGACTTAATCCACGCATTGCTTCAAACAGTTGTCTAACTGTTGCTCTACCCTTTAACACACTGTTATGTTTTTGTTTATTAATCCTTTTATTCTTTTCACTTCCTTCTTCAGAATCAACCAATTTTTCTTTTCCTTTAACCTTAACTTTCCTTTTTCGTTCAGCATCTTCTTCAACATTAATTACTTTTTCTTTTCCTTTATCCTCATTTTTTCTTGAACTTTCTGTATCTTGCTGCTGTTTTTTTATCTTTTTATGTTTCTCGGCCAAGTCTTTTGCTTCATCACCTCTTGTCCATCTACCAGGTGATTTTTTTTCTTCACGTTTTCTTTTCAGTTTCATTTCCTTTAGCACTTTCCTTTCTATATATTCGTCGTTTCCAGCCAACCATTCTTCATTTACTACCATCTTTTGATTAAATTGTTTCTTACAATCATATCGTGGCAATTGTTTCTGTCTTTTTGATTTAGGCTTATCTGCATTACGATTTATCAAAAGTTATTTCACATAACATATTATATCACATTTATCAAAAGTGAGTGTACAAGTTTTATCATAAATGATATCACTTGTGATATATAACAAATGATGTTACAAATGATTTTACAAATGATGTTATCAGAAGTGATATAACAAGTCATATATCACAAGAGATATCATAGGTTATATCAAATATCAAAACTTATATCAATTTCATCTCACTTCAGTTTTATAAAAAAAGTTGCCCGCTAAATTGTTTTTTTCCCCATTACTATTCATCCGCTAAACCATATTAACATGTATATTCTATCACCATTAATAACACAAATCAAATTATGTTTTTTTAATAAACTTATCTTCTAATCTGTCATATAATCACAGTAATGAACTAATAATTTTCATTTAACAATTTATCAACAAATAATTTATCTATAAACAAATAATATGAATAATAATATAAAAAAATTAATAAACAACATCTGAATCAACTTAAAATACAGAAAACATAACAAAATCATTATGGATAGTTATATAAGAATAAAATAAGTTGTTTATGATTGACTTACTTTCAATATCACTTTTAGTATATTCTTTTTTAACTTTTTCTGTAGATTCATTCCCTGGTGTAGATGTTGATGCTTCCATTTTCGTTTTGAATTGGACTTTAGAGAGATTTAACCCCAGTGTTTCTGATTGTGCGTTTTTTTTATCGATTGAATTTTTGAGAGAGAGTGTTTTTGAAATGGCTATTTAATTTCTAGAATGGTTGGTGTTATTGAAAACCGTGACGGTTATTTACAGTTAAGGTCCCTCCTCTTTTTTTAGATTTTTAATTTTTGTTATTTCATGTTTTGTAAGTTTTCATTTCAGTAACATTCATTTTACATGTGATATCACAAGTGATATCACATGTGATATCACATGTGATATCACATGTATTTATTTTCTAGAATAGTTGCCCCTCCTCTTTTTTTATATTTTGAATTTTTTTTTTTGTTTAAAAAAATTTTTTTTTCAAATAATAAAAAAAAATTTTGTAAGTTTTCATTTCAGTAACATTCATTTTACATGTGATATCACAAGTGATATCATATGTTATATCACTTGGGATATCGCAACTATGTAAAAAGTTAGAGTGTTTTTTTGTAATTTAGGCATAACTGATGTTATATAGTTTAAATTTTTGTTATTTTTTTTTAAAAAAGTGCCTTAAATTTACTGTTTTCTTTTTCTCCTATTTAATGCTTGCCACAAATTTCATACCACAGAACCCTAATTTCAATAGCCACCATTTTTCTCACTTAGCAAACCTTGATAGTAATTTTAATCATTTCTTATCAAAGATGGACAATGATGGTGGTAAGTTAAGTGTTGTTATATTTTTATCTTATTCTTCTTATTATGTTAGTAATCTATTAATAAATGAAAGAATATAGGGTAACACATTTAGGATTTCTATTTGTCAATGATTTTTAAGAAGTTGTATCGAATAAATTATTTATTCTACTGCTCATTGTTTCAATTAAAATGGTTATTCTATTTTTTTTGTAATTTAGGCATAACCGATTCTGACACAAGTTCCTACACAAGTTCCGACACAAAGTCGGACGCAAGTTCCAATGATATAGTTTCTAGTAGAGGCCCATATGCTTATTTGCTGCAATGGTATGACGATGGATTTGACGAGAGTGTTCCTGAATTTAAATTTAACAAGAGAACAGTTTGCAAGTCTAAAGCTTCAAATAAAAGACATTCCAACTCTAAACAGGTTCCAACTCTTCAGCCTGGATTTGCGTTACCTTTATCAACAGTTGGAAGTGTTGCGGACAATGAGAGGAAAGGGAAAAGAAATGTTCGTAGTGACAAGTCTAAAGAGTTTCCAAATCCTCCGCCTGGATTTCCATTAAGGGTACCAATTGTTGGATCTTCTGTGGATTATGAGGGCAAAGGGAAAAAAATTGTTGGAATTGACAAGTGATCAAACAATTTGATCATTTTAGTTTTATTTGTTTTTAGTCAAGTGGCTTAAAAAACAATGCTTTTCAAGTTTAATCTTTTGTGATGTAACAATAATCAACTACTATGTATTGTAATGTTTTTTATCAACAAAACTATGTGTATGCTTATCTTTATTAATTTTTATGTCATTTCACAATCATGTATCTCTTGTGATATAATACTGTAATGTATAATATCACTTGATTTTAAGGTATAATGTTTATTCAGGTTCTAATTTTTCAGTTATGGTGCTATATCACTTGTGATATAGCATTTAGTTCATCTAATTTTTGACATAAGTTTTGTTGTTTTATCTATTTTTTAAGGTATAATTTTTATTAAGATTGTAAGCTTCTCTTGAATATCACTAGAGATGAATCATTTCATTTATCACTATAGATAAATCATTTTTAATTATCAACTTTTCTGACATCAATCAATTCAACTTTATTATTACTGTAGGAAAAGATTGATTGATTCCATTACTATAGAAAAAGATAAGCTTACACCATTACTTTTTTAGGAAATGATAAGTTGATTTCACTCCTTTAATCAATTTGCTCATCAATAGCACCATCAATAGAAATTTTCATAATCTTAGCATCAAAAGGTGAAAGTACTAAGTGTTTATCACTAGGGATAAACCATAGTTAGTCATTATATCCATTCCTAAGTTAACTAGCAAAACTAAAGTTGAAATTTTTTAAGTAACATCATTATATGATTCATCAATTGAAAACACCTAATGTTCTTCTTCAACCATCTTCTTAACCTTTTCTTCTTCCGTGTTGTCTTCGCCAAACTTGTTTGCATATTCTGACATCAAACCTCTTTTTGTATTCATTTCATGCATCAAAATTTTTGTTGTGTATCTCATCCTCATGTCTGTCATTTGTTTAAGGTAGTCTCTGTTGTTTTCCTCAACAATGTCAGTCTTCCATTTTGTTGCTGACTCTCCTTGATATAATTCCATGTGCATAATTGTGTATAAGTCGCTGTCAATTTTGTTTTTCTCAGTTCTCCACTTAAATTTCAAGACTTTGGCAGGTTTTTCTTTTATGAGTTTGTCGACACATGTGAAGAATTCTAGTAATCTTATGATCAAACCAAGAACAAGAGTGAGATGTGGGTTGTGATGTTAGAGATAGAATGGATGTTACTCTATATATTAAATAACAATATTCAATATGTATTCAGAAATTGCTTACCACTGAATCCAAAGACCTCTTTGTACTTATTGTAATCACAATCTTTTTCATTGTCCAAGTGTTTCCAGTAGCTTTCAAAAGTTGAAAACATGACATAATATTGACCCTTCAGCAACTAATCAGAAGAATGCATAGCTTACGTCTTTCTTCTTCTTTTAGATTATGAAGTATTGCATTTAATTGTTTGATTCATATTTTCAAAGACACATACTCCTTTGCTTCATCCTTTTCTTTGTTCAACAAATGCGCTGTCTGTTTTATGACAATATGTTAAACGAAAAAAAGGATTAAAATTTTTTGTTATTTAAAACAGAAAATTTGGATATATTTTTTCTATTATATTTCAAAACTGAAACAAACTTACCATTGGTAGGAAAGTAATGCCTCCTCTTATCCTTTCCACCAGATTTGATCCTTTCCTCGTAATTTAACACTGTAACAAAAGTGTCGATTATCTATTTTTGGATCGTAATGCTAGTTGCAAGTGACTGTATTTATTTTCTGTTGGAAATTGTTCCTTTGCCGTCATCAAATACAACTCCCCTGCAAAAAAGAATCTGAAATGATTACGTGTTATATTTTATATACAACAGTTATTAATAACCGTAATATATCTCTTGTGATTTTTGCTATTATTTTGTTATTTTTTTAACCTACTATGAGCGACAGGTGGCGTATATTTAAAAAAAATCAATAAATAGTAAGCTTTTTACCTGATATCTCCTTGCATGCAAAATATGCTTCTAGCACAAAGAATTTCATCTTTATCTAAATTTTCTTGTGTTTTTACCATCTTATTCATGAATGGTGATTTCAAATAAATTGATGGTTTTGTTAACCTTTTTCCTTTGTTTTTTGGTTCATCTTTGCTGCTTTTGTCTGCACTTTCTTGACCTTTTCCAAAAATCTTTTCTTGAACTTTTGGGCTTTCAAAAGTATTAGAAAATGTCGTAGCCTTTGATTCTTCTGTTCCTATAATTTTTTCAATTTAGATAATACATCATTGCATAATAATAAAAATGTTGTATCTTGTTTTTTACCCGTCTGGGCAGTGCCAGCATCTTTCTTTTCAGCTGCTTCCTTTAATGATTTTTTCTTTTCAGTTTCTTCCTTCTCCTCTGCACCAACTTTCTTTTCAGCTTTTTCCTTTTTAGTCAGCATCCTTTCCCCTGACACCCCCCCCCCCCCCTTCCTATTTTTTTCCCCCCCCTACCCCCCTCCCCGCTATCCTTTTCACCTTTTTCTTTTCATCACTAGCTTTCTTTTTCAGCTGCTTCTTATCATTCTTTAAAGCAACTTCCTTTTCAGCTTTTTCCTTTTCAGCTGCTGCTTTCTTTTCAGCTTCTTCTTTCTTCTTTGTAGCTGCTAGCTTTTCAGCTTGTTTCTTCTTTGTTGCTGCTAGTTTTTCGGCTTCTTCCTTCTTCTTTGTAGCTGCTAGCTTTTCAGCTTGTTCTTTGTTTGCTGCTGCTAGCTTTTCGGCTTCTTCCTTCTTCTTTGCTGCTGCTAGCTTTTCAGCTTGTTCCTTCTTTGCTGCTGCTAGCTTTTCGGCTTTCTCCTTCTTTGCTGCTGCTAGCTTTTCAGCTTGTTCCTTCTTCTTTGCTGCTGCTATCTTTTCAGCTTCTTCTTTCTCCTTTGCAGCATCTTCCTTTTCAGCAGATTCTTTCTCAGCAGCTTCCTTTTTAGCAGCTTGTCTCATTTCGCTGGCTTTGTCGGCTTCTTTTTCTTCTGCAGCTTCTTTTACTGATATTTCAGCATCTATTCCCATTTCAGTTTGTTCATTCTCTTCTTCAACATCCACCTCATTATTATCAGCACCATCCTCATTACCATCACCATTACCAACACCACTAGTTCCTGCTCTTTCTTCATCTTTACGGAAACCTTTTGTGAACTCTTCTTTGAACTTTTTTAAATATAATGTTAACCTTTCATCTCCACTGAATAGTTCATCCATCTCCGTATACTCTTTCAACAAATGCTCAAGCTCCGTTTTCTCTTTCAATACATTTTAAAACTTTTCTTATATTGTCTCATAGACTAACTGTTTTTTAAATATAAAAAAATATATATAAGAATTTATCTCTGGTGATATATCATATATATTACTGTTTTTAGGGGCAATTGCATATATCCCCATTAAAAATTGTATATTTGCATGTATAGCCAAAAATGCTTAACTTGTATTGTACATCATGTATTGAAAACTTGTATTTTGGGTATATATTCAAATATTCAAGTTTTATTGGGTATATATTCAATTCTCCCTATAAATTAAAACTTAGTTTTTACAAATTACTTTCTTCTATTAACATATATTATACCAAAAAAAATATAAGCATGGTACCATCTCTATAAGCATATAATTAGTGATATAAGAATTTATCACTGGTGATATATCATACATAGTACTATCTCTATAAACATAGGAGATAGTACTTTATATGATATATCATTGGTGATATATCAAGTTTTTTTGAGTTAATAAAGATATTTTTTACAACTAACTGACCTCTCTTAGTTTCCGTTTCTCAGCGTCTTTTTCATTCTCATCTTCATTATCATCATCTTTAAAAACTTCCACCAATCAAATACGACCTTTAGACATCTCAAAATTCTCTCTATCCACAGCATCCTGGCTGGTCCAATTCCTTAATGCAGGCCATTTACATTGCATCATCACCATACCATAAATTTTCGTATAATGCAAGTAAATGAGCTGTTATTAAATAAAATACACAATGAATTAAAATATGTTTCAATATTTTTTTTAATTTAATTTGATATTAAAAAGGGAAAGTTTAACTTAACCAATAAAACAGTGTTTTGGCCATATTACAGTTTTCTTGTGTCCTAGTCATCCTAAATTAGTCTTGCTTGTTTGATAATGACCCATATGACTTGAACCAGTCAAAATCATTGGATTTATATTGTAGACTTGATGTTCTTTATCACATAGTATATCAGCCTTGAGCTATTATCGTAGTGGATCATGCAGTTTGAGAATAGCATCAGGTAATTCATTTGGAACATGAAGTCTGTGTTTGTTGTTCTTTGAATCTGCTTGGATAGATCAGATATTGTTATGTACTTCTTGCCATGAAACTGTTCCTTGAAAGCCTTTAGGAATTCGTCATCGTACTCCCTTGGAGAATCAGACTCGAGTTTGTTTTTTCCCATAGGGATTCCTAGCACTTCCCAGATCTTTTTTGGTGTGATTTTGAGTTCAGACCCACTTGGGAACGTCACTTTCATTTTTTTTGTATCTAAATTTTTTACAACAAAGTATGGTAACTTCCCAGGTATCTTCTCAAATGGGAAATCCAACAAAGTTCCAAACCCCATCTCTCTTATCTTTGTTTTCCTTTCGGGCGTTAAAGTTTTTGTCGCTTCGTATAGTGGTTTAACTGTAGTTTTTGCCCTTAATGATTTGAATTGCCTTTTAATTTTTTTCTTTTTAACACTTTTATCTTGTGGCTCTTCAATCTCATAATCTTCATCATCATCTTCTACCTTCTTCTTTCCTTTTTTTAATCCATCTTCTTCCTTTCCTCTGCTTTATTTTTAGGTTTTTCAACCCTCTTCCTTTTCTTAAGAGGCTCTTTTCCCTTTTTCTCTAATTGTTGTTTTTTCGCAAATCCTCTTGTTGTTGTCCCCGGAGATTCAGTTTTGTTTCTTTTTCTCTTTTTTCATCTCGTCTGCTTAGCTTTTTTCTTGTATCTTTAGGTGATTGCTTAGTGTTCATTTGTTGGTTATCATGAATCGATGCTGGTGGAATATCACTGGTGAATATCAACTGGTGATATGTTGTTTGTGTTTTGTAGATTTGTTTTTTTTCTGTTTGTGGTGTTGTATCAACATTTGTTGATGGTGGTTGCTGATTTGTTTCATTTGTTAGTTCTTGAATTGTTGCTGTTGGTGTTGGATTAACATTTGATGAAGCTGTTGTCAGAGGAGTCTCTGTTGGTTTTGGGTTTTCTATACTTAATCGTCTTGCTGCAGAGGCTTTTGTTCTTCGTGTTGGTGTATTTTCAAATGTTGGTGTTGTTTCTTTTGTTGGCAATATGGTTTCTGTTTCTTTTTGCATATGATCGTTTTTCTTAGATTTTTTCGTAATTGATTTTATCCTTTTTTTTCTTCATAGAAGTCAATGGTATGTTTAAATCTGCACAAATAAATTGTATGTTAGTCTTTGCGTACTTCATTTGTTATCTAAATATCATTTGTGATGCAAAAACTGAATAAGTGTGCGTCATACAGTTTATAAGTTTCTATCTCTTTTGTCATGTCAAATATGATACCATACATAGACAGATTAAGTGTGCTACTTACAGATTATCAAATGTGATATCAATTGTGATATTGCAAGCAAGCAAAACATATATGACATCAAATGTAATATTGCAAGGAAGCGAAACTACTATGTTGCATATATATATATATATATATATATATACTTAATATATATATATATATTATATAATATAATAGAGAAGATCAAAAAATTAGAAGAAAAAACTTAAAATGAAATGATAAGATAGAAACCACAACCACACATTACAGATGCACCTATAACAATGCTGCATCTCCTTTAAAAATTCCTCCCTTTCCTATTTAAAATGTGTGCTAGATAATCCTTCCTTATTCTTCTCATTTATATATATATATACATATACATATATATATATACATATACATATATATATATATATATACATATACATATATATATACATATACATATATATATATATACATATACATATACATATATATATATATATACATATACATATATATATATATACATATATATATATATATATATATATATATATATATATATGTTTATCATATTTAATATATCACAAAGTCTAAACATTTAAACAAGTATTTTGCATACATTCAGATTTTACCACCACAGTTGACATTTCTAAATTACAGACACTTATATGTTAGAATGTACCTTTACTTTTACCAATCTCCGGAGATGGATTTACGAAAAAATTTGTTTCTATAACTGCAATACAAGTGTTTTTTAGATAATAACATGATGTATTAAATTGTAACGTTTAAAATGTTTTTTTTGAGAGACTAACCGGAGATAGCTTGTATTACGGCCAGATCCTTATAAATATCACCTTCTACAATTTTTGAAAAGCAAAAATCTTATGTTTCATGTAAAACAAAAACTACAGAACATAACTGCAGATATACTATTCTATGATTTAAATTACATATATCATTGTATCCTCTATATTGTTTTGCCGAAATGCGCGAACGCTGGCCGAAACGCGTGAACGCTGGCCGAAACGCAAGAAAGCTGGCCAAAACTCGCAAACGCTGGCCGAAACGCGCGAACGTTGTCCTAAACGCGCGAAATCACTGTTGATAAACTACGTATCAATACTATTATCTAACACTGCTTTTTAAATACTGTATCACTGGTGATATACTACATATCAATCACTAGTTTATGCAAATCCAGAACAAATGCAAACTCTAATGTCTCATATAACTCAATAATCCTTCAATAGTGCTAAATAACAAATAAGTTACATATATAAGCATAAAATCATCCAAACATCTCAATAATTCATCAATAATCACTAAAATTAACAAATATCATCTTATAAACAATTATAAAATAAATAAGCACAAAATCATCCGAATATCAAAGAAATAAGCACAAAAATAGAAAAAACTATCTAAATCACATCTAAAATTCAGAAATAAGCATAAAATGACACTAGAAAGTTAAATAAATTAAAAATAAAGCATTATAAAAACCGTACCATCTTCCATATTTTCTTCCGGTTGTTTTTCCGGCGTTGATGTATCTCCAAGATCAGACTCTGTGTTCTTCGATTTCTTCATTTCTGTGTTTTTTTATTATTAAGCTTTTTAATGGCGCTTAGTTGTTGATTTTAATTTATAGGGTTTCAGAGAGAAAATTTGGGGTTTTTGATTGATGAGAGAGAAAGTATTTTGAGTTATGATGGGATATAGGAAGGTAGGTGGTTATTTTTCAATATTTACGTTTTTAGTCCCTGTGTGATGTTTCAAAATTGTGCAAGAATGGCCCCTCCGTGTTTTTTATCATTTGATCTTGTCGTGTGTGATCAACGGCTAAGGGTTGTCCCTCAGTTTGTGGGAGAAAAGTAATTTCTAAAATAACTCAACTCGTAAAGTATAATTGTGGAAACATATAATTTTAAATCCGTAAAATTGGAATTAATGTCGAATTTTTATACAGTATAAAATTTTGAACTTTTTTTTGAACGGCAACTTTATTAAAAGAAAACTAACAAGGAGCTAGAATTACAAAGAAATTAAAAAAGGGTGTTGAATCCAACTATCCCAACTAATAGAGTTTTTACCCCTAGCAATATACCAAGAAAAAGAACGCCTAACTATGTCTTCAAAAATACCATCTTTTCGAAGATTTGAATCAGAGAAGAGGAAATGGTTTCTATATGACCAGATACTCCACCAGGAAGTGTAAAACACTCCTTCCAGCACTTGTTTTGAACTTGATTGAAGCTGAACCAAATTAAACCAAGATAACCAAGATCGATACGAATCAACAAGGTTCCAAACCAAGCCCCACCAATTAAAAGGTTAGATGATCCGATCTCTAATGTATAAGTTTAGGTCAACCAAAATATTAAACTAAAAATCTGTCTCTAAAGAGTAGATAAACTACAATCGTTTCTTTCATTTGTTTTTATTATATCAAGGGACAACTAGAGGTTTTCAACATAGCCAAACATATGGAAACTAATTACAGTTAATATTGAATAGCAAATTCATGTAACCTCCCCAACTGACCAAAAATAACTTAACCTTCT
>BQNB010036286.1:0-50250 GCA_026074375.1 Tanacetum coccineum
TGTTATCATTTACCTTTTATGTTTCTAGATTTTAGGACCTGCCTTTGTAAAACTCTGATTTAAAATGAATGATAACATATCTTTTGAATAAACGTCTCTTTTGGGTCGTTTTCTATGATTATGATTGTTGTATCCATGAAGTAATACCCCAGATTAGCTTTCGCTGCTATATTGTAAAAATAGGGGTGTTACAGGAGTAGTACGCTTTGGCAAACGGGGGAAGCTAAACCCTAGATATGTTGGACCTTTTAAGGTGTTGGCTAAGGTTGGAGCCGTTGCTTACAAGTTTGAGCTTCCTCAAGAGCTGAGCAGGGTTCACAATACGTTTCATGTATCCAACTTGAAGAAGTGTTATGCTGACTAACCATTAGCCGTTTCGTTGGATGGACTCCATATTGATGACAAGCTTTATTTTGTCAAGGAACCAGTAGAAATCATAGATCGTGAAGTTAAACTATTGAAGCAAAGTCGTATTCCAATTGTCAAGGTTCGATGGAACTCTAGGAGACGTCCTAGGTTCACATGGGAACGTGAACATCAATTCCGGAAGAAGTATCCACACCTCTTCACAAAGACCGCCCCATCGTCATGTGTCGCGTCTTAAGCCATGAGAACAAGGCACATTTAACGGGGGAAGACTATATCACCCCGTGTTTTTAGGTCATTTTACGACGTCATTTATTTCAGTATTTATTTTTAGTCTCATACGCGTTTGCTTTTAATTTTAATTGTTAAGTTAAATCGCGTAAGCAAAAACAAACACCCTAAATAGTCCATACAATTTTATTTACCAAGTATTCAAGTAATCTAACATCATATCTAAGATATCCTAAGGTGTATTGAAGGTTTGGTTTAGTGTTTTAAAGGGTTAATCAAGAAAGGTTTAAGATTAGGGTTTCATTGGAATTTAGGGTTTCATTGGAATTTAGGGTTTCTTAGTATTAGAAGCTTGGGTTTTGAATCTAAACTAGGGTATAGATCTTGTTACTCTTCATCATACTTCATCCTAAGGTCATCTAAAAACCTTACACTCTTTTAATTTGTGATTTTATGTGTATATGATGTTTATATAGTAAATCACCATCTAGGATATATATTAACATGTAAAATGGATTTTTACTTTTGATCATGGTTTACTATACTTTGTCATATGTTATGTTGATGTTAAGAACATGTTGTAATGGAAGTATAAGCATTATACAAGTATGGTCTAGTTTATAAAAGTATATATAAACTAGTTGCTTAAAAAGTCTACTTATTAAATTTATAAGTAAAATTGATGTAAGGACTTGTTATCATGGAAAATACTTGGACAAATAATGGACTAAAGGACATAAAATATATGGAACTTGTAGTATAGGTGTTGTAGAGGACTTGTAACAAAGTTACTAAACTAAAAACTTATAAAAACAAGTTTTAAACACATTTTAACCAAAATATCCAAACATTTTGTTTTAATTACAAAAATAAGGTATTTATTTTATATTTGTATAGAATACTACATGTCATGACGATCGTAGGCATATAGAGAACTCGAAAATCCAAGCTATAACGAAGAAGATACGCCATTTGCAAGTTTACGATAATAAAAAGCTTTTATAAAATATTTTAGTTATATAGAACTTTAATTTACGAAGACGTACCCGAAAGAATCACTAAAATCAGAGTTCAAATGAATAAGATATGACTTTTACGAGATTTACGCTAATTAAATTTATAAAAATAATTTTATAAAGTGCATGAACAGTAAAAAATCACTGTTCACCAGAGGGTTAAAAATATTAAAATGTAATATTTTGATATATCTTTATAATACGAAAGCGTGGACATAAAGAACGTACAAAACGGACTTAAAACGAGAAAGATACGCACTATTTTATACTTGTTCACTATTTCCTGACGTGAATAGTGTTAGTTCGTTTTTAATAAAAAATTTGCGAAACATTTTAGAATCACTTAATATACTACTTATTACATGTTTTAAACTTTATAAAAATATATCTTACAATCCGCGATGAAATATTTATAATCCGACTACACATGTATTAGATTACATGGTTATTATTTATCAAATGTTGTTTCAATATTATTTCATAAATGCAATCAGATGGTGATTTAGCTATATAGAATTATATATGGTATTAGTTATTCAAAGTTCTTAGTACTCATACGACCTATAATTAATTAGCTGCTTGGATGTATACGTGACGGCATTTTCATTCGTGATTTACTTTGTTGTTTCATTAACCATGGTGAGTTTATAATCCCTCTTTCACTTGTTTAATTTACTTTACAAATCTCGGGGAGAATTATGCTCATTACAACTTGTTTTAACATATGCATTTTCAAAACTCTTTTAATAACTTGATTGCATACTTGATTTTGTAACTTTGTTACACGCTCGTTTACATACACATTGACAAAACTGTTTACTATCATTGCAAACTCGTTACTAAATCTTTGTTGTACATACTTGCAATATCTCACCGGTGAGATACAATACTATGTTTTTACTTATGGACGCACAAATATCTAGACTCTTATGATTACGTTTTAGCGTAAGTTGCATGAATTTTAAATACTGGGGTAAGCGCGAATGATTAAACTTGATCTATTTGGGATTGGACACCCCCCCCACCCCCCCCCACCCCCCCCCCCCCCTATCCCATTCGGGGTGATTAGCTATCACTAGACAGACGATTGTTATACCATGTCAGAGCACGACTGGATTGGTGTCTACAGGGCTAACAACTAATACTCATGAAACTTTACTGTGCATGAATAAAGTGGCATACATATAAGTCTACTGTCGCAGTTTCATGAACTTAGGGGTGCAATCGTAATCACACATGGTGACTATTGTATTGGATACAATAGTCATGCATACTTTACAACCGCTTTGTTCCAACTATACTCAACATTTTGTGACTACCGTATGGGATACAATAGTCATACACATATTTGATTTCAACATTTATGCATACAATTTTGGTAACTATTATAACTGATTGAAATGGTCATATACTCTTTACAAATCTTTGATCTAACTTTTGTACTTACAAAAATCTATGAACTCACCAACTTTATGTTGACGCTTTTAAGCATGTTTTTCTCAAGTGAATTAGATGCTTGACATACATGATGTGCATTGGAGTCTAGACTATACAAGACTACCTTTATGGATTTCTACAAAAAAAAAAATCTCGTTGTATTATTTTAAGTCTTACATTATTGATGCCAAACTTTGGGCCAACGTTATAACAAAATTAAGATTTTGGTTAAATCTACGAGTATCACTTTTCAAAGACTCATTAAGAGGTCGATTCTCTCATATCGTGTGCAATGTACGTATGAAGTATTTCTCCCGGACATAATTCACGCTGCGACCCAATTGGGGTGTTTCAAATTGGTATTAGTACAGGTTATATAAACCTGGTCAAATGTTTTGCTGGACTATGAACCGTGTTTACAAACATTTGCATCTTACAAAAGTTTTTAACGGACTTACATACCCAATCTTTGCATTAGATAGGTCATACTAGATGGGGCTTACATGATTAATATATGGTTTTATATTATAGTACCATATATTACTACTGGTCTCTAGATAATTGTTTATATAAGTTTATTTTTCGCTTGTTATAGCTAGTCATGTCGTGTTTATGATTTTATGAAATCTGACGTGTATTAAATTTTCTTGTGATTTTTGAAGAAAATGACACCAAAGAAAAGAACCATAAGGGCATCACCAGCCACAACATACCACACCACACCACGGTCTCACCAATGCCCAGCTTAAGGAATTGATCAACCAAGGCGTTGTTGATGCATTGGCAACACGTGACGTAGACAGAAGCATGAATGGTGATGATAGCCATAATTCGGGAACGAGTGTAAGGAGACAAACTCCTCTTACTCGTAGGTGCACTTACTCAGATTTCATGAAATGTAAACCCCTATATTTTAAGGGTACTGAAGGAGTTGTCGAGTTGACTCAGTGGTTTGAAAGAATGAAGACTGTGTTCCGTATAAGCAATTGCACTGTGGAAAACCAAATCAAGTTTGCCACTTGTACTCTTCTTGGAAGTGCTCTAACGTGGTGGAACGCCCACATTAGGACTGTTGGTCACGATGTTGCGTATGCAATGACCTGGACAAACCTAAAAAAATGATGACCGAAAAGTATTGCCTAAGGGGCGACGTTAAGAAGCATGAGGTTGAGATATGGAATCTGAAGGTTAAAGGTACCAATGTGGTCAGCTATAACCAACGTTTTCAGGAACTGGCATTGATGTGTGCTAGGATGTTTCCTGAAGAGTCAGATAAGATCGAGAAGTATGTCGGTGGTTTGCCCGACATGATTCACAGAAGTGTGATGGCATCTAAGCCAAAGACCATGCAGGATGCAATTAAATTTGCAACTGAACTGATGGACAAGAAGATCAGCACCTTTGCTGAACGTCAAGCTGAGAATAAGAGGAAATTTGATAACAACAACCAAGCTCAACAACAACCTCCTAAGAAGCAAGGTGTGGCTATAGCTTATACCGCTAGGTCTGGTGAAAGGAAGGAGTATGCTAGAACTCTACCGTTGTGCAACAAGTACAAGTTTCATCATAATAGCCAGTGCACTGTAAAGTGCGCAAACTGCAAGAGAGTTGGTCACTTAACGTGAGACTGTAAGAGTCTTGCTGCTACTAACAATCAGAGAAACCTCACTTGCTATGAATGTGGGAATCAAGGACATATAGGAGTGATTGCCCAGAGTTAAAGAACCAAAACCATGCAAATGCGTACAATACAAAAGGTACATTGTGGATTTATCGACGTCGTCAATGACTTGAAAACACAGGGTGTTATATTTCTTCTAAAGAAAAGTTAAGGAAAAGTTGAACATCAAAGCTACAAACATCATTCTTCTTAGTTTACCAGTTGATATATGCACTCTTTTCAATCATTATAAGATATCAAAAGACATATGGGATAAGGTCAAGGAAGTCATGGAAGGCACTGAGCTAACACTTTAAGAATGAGAGTCAAGGTTCTATGATGACTTTGATTGATTTACATCTGAGAAAGGAGAATCGATTCACTCGTATTATTTGAGATATGCTAAGTTGATAAATGATATGAATATCATCAACATGACAATGACACCCATTCAAATAAATACGAAGTTTGTGAATCATCTTCAGCCAGAATGGAGTAGGTTTGTTACATCAGCTAAGCAAGCAAATAATTTTCATCAAGTCAACTTTGATCAGTTGTTCGCATATCTCAAACAAAATGAGAAGGATGCAAATGAAGTTCGAGCAATGCGACAACATTATCCAAATCCACTTTGATTCAGGATTTATAGCACCATCATTTCTTCCAACTGATGATCACATGGCTAGTCTCAACAAAGCTATGATGTTCCTCAGTACTACCATGAACTCAAGATTTCCACCAACAAATAACCAATTCAGAACTTTGTCAAATCCGAGAACTCAAGCAATAATTCAAGATGGCAGAGTTACCGTTCAGAATGTTCAAGGACGACAGTCTCAGTGTAACACCCCCAAAATGGGTCGCAGCGGAATAAGGATCCGGGGCATGTTACTTCAAGATCAACAGCACAAGATATATATAAGAACGACACAAAAGTCATTTAGATTGATACATTGGATTTAAATAAAAGACATATTACAAAAGCTTGTAGCTTTATTTGTTCTTTGTTTATTATTACAAAAGATAACATAGATTTCCCCAAAACATGATGCACACATATCTTTAACAGTGCTATCCAAAACATAATCCAATGCATCCCTTGGCACCTCGTGCCTATTGACCTCCTGAAAACATTGCTTAAAACGTCAACAAAAATGTTGGTAAATTCATAGGTTTATGTATTTAAATTATGCAGGACCGCAAGACTTTCCCGTGATGTTACAACATATGCCAACAATCACAAAACCAGATTACTGTTGCACTAAGCTCATGACACTGAAGCTCAACCTATATTTGCTATTTTAGCAGTTATTTTTGCCCGTACAGATGTTGTTAACCCGCAACACAAGTCCGACATGTCCAACCTTAGTTCCCGGTGATAGCTAATCACCCAAACGGGAGGGGGGGGGGGGGGATCATCCCAATAAATTTATAACCATCGCGCTCACATAATGCAATAAACAACTACATCTATGGCAATTGACAGTTCATGATAATGGCTCAGGAGGGTTTATCCTACTTAGCAAACACATAACAATATATTTAAACACTTGCGTCAATTATAAAACAAAGCATGTTTTCCATCCCCAAATAATAGTAAATTAGTAAAACTTAAAAAGTGGGGCTATGAACTCACCTTTGAGTACAGATAGTCCAAAAATCACAGATAAAACATCACCAAAACGTTTAGATGCAACCTATTAAAATTAAGGTCGTATAAGTACCGATTACTTTAATTAATAACATTGAATATAATCTTATAGTTGTTACATCGTACTATCGTTCGGGCTATCATAATTAAAGAGGTCATGACATGACGTACGAGGAGTTAGGACACTTTAAATCGTAAATCCAAAAACTCGTCGATACGCCATCCGAAGAGGCCTCATTATGAAACTCCCTAGTATTATAGCACTTTGATAACCACTCAATATTCTATATAGCATAATCACCGACTAATCGTTTTAGTAAAATAATATTTATAAAGTGAAAATGTTTATAAATATACTTTTCGTAAAAATGACCTAATTTGGTCGTTTAAGCCCGTTTCTCGCGTTCTTCGTCCACAGCTTCGTATTAGACGAGTGATCAAAATATTACATTTTCAAGTTTTTGATATTCTGCGATGAATAGTGTTTTTACTATTCACAACAGCTATATACTCGTTTTTAGTTTTAATTAGCGTAAACTTGTAATCGTAATAACTTATTCGTTTTAATCCCGATTTTAGTGATTCCTTCGAGTACGTCTTTGTTATTAAAAGAGGTATTATATTTTATAAAAGTTGGGACCGCTGATAATAGTACTTTTAATGTTCATAGTTTTTATAAAAATTTACTTTTAAAAACTTTATTATCGAAAATGTCGTAGTTATTCTTATAGTTCCGTGTTTTAGCGATTCTTTCGAGTACGATCTCGTAATTAGAAGTTATTAGCATATTATAGTGTTTTTATATATTAGTTTCTGTAATGAATAGTAACATATTATAAAAATAGTTTTATGATAAAAGTATATATAGTCGTAAACTCAGAATTAACGTATCTTTTGCGTTATAATTCGGTTTTTGAGTTTTTCTTATCATTTTGGAATCGTCGCGAGACCGTATATAATTATATTAAGTCAAACTCTCCTGTATGGAATTCGGATTTAAAACAGCCCTTAGTATTATGTGTAATAACTTATAAAAAACCTTGTTTTATGTATTAATTAATTTAGTAGTTTAATATAGAAACCCTAATAACTATTTTTAACACATGTGATACTTATAATAATGTCCAAGATCATCCATAGTCCTTATAAATTCATTGTAACAAGTTTAACAATTTACTTTCCATTATTTTCACATGTGAAGATTAAGTAACCTTATAAAACCCTAATTATTACCTAAACATGTTTATACTTAAACCATATGTTAACATACTTTTACATTCATTTTTCCATGATATATATAACCATATGACATAAGAATAAGTGCATAAATTCATAAACATAAGTAATAACTCATTTTACATATTAAAAAGTCCTTAGTGGTGATTATAGCCATAATTAACATATTACACATAAAATCATAATAAATAAAAGTATAAAGGAATTAGGAAGACCTTAGGGATGATGTATGAGATGAGAAATAAGTGCTAAACCCATGTTTAGATTCAAAACCAAAGCTTACAAGCTTATAAACCCTAGATTAGGTTTGAAACCCTAATCTTCCCTTTTCTTCCTTAAACCTTGCAAACGATGAACCGATGCTTGAAAACACTTTAGTATGCCTTAGGATTGATGTGTAAAGGGTTGTATGGATTGTATAAAAATTTTGTATGGTTTGATTATGTTTGTTATTTTGGCCGTGGCCTTTAGGAGAGAAAGAGAGAAAGAAAATGGATTTTTGTAAGTATAAAGTTGTAAGATAAATCTCTTATGCATGCATGTATATATAGGAAAGTTATAAGATATTTGTAGTTTCCAAGTTTGACTAGAAATTCAAAGGGGGAGGGGGGTGTGCCGTGGGTTCAAGGGGAGAAGAAAGGAGGGAACCAAGGGCTTAAAGTCTTGGTCTCTTGGTTCCTTCTAATAGGAATCATCCCATGAAGTTTAGGGATGATGCTCCTAGCTTATTTTCCTTTATTTCTTTTTAGTATACTTGTGTATTTTTATAAAAAGAAAGTGTAAGTAAAGTTTTATAAAATGTAAAGTGTTGTTTTATATATAAAGTTTACTTGTAAAGTTCTTGGTTATCTTGTAAGTAATTTGTTATCTTGTAGAAAAACATATGGATGAGTATAAATATATACATATGCCTAAAGTTTTATAGACTTTGATATCGTTGTATAAAAACGTAGGGTATTTGTTGAAGCGACGTTAATTTTAGGGTTTCCTAAAAACCTAATTGTCATTTATCGCGAAACGTAAACACTTTTACGTATCCGATAGAATAAATTGTGAAACGTTAATAATTATTCTTAAAATAATTGCTTAACCCTCGTTTGAAGTAAACAATAATTTGTTTGATGCCCGTTTACGTTAACTGATCATTTTTAGCTTACGCGATTTAACGTAACGATTTCCATTAAAAACAAACGCGTACAATACTAAAAATAAATGGTGACTTTATTAACGTCGTACATGTCCTAAAACACAAGGTGTTATAGACTCCCCCGTTAGCTGAGGCCTGTCCTCAAGGTTTAAGACGCAACACTTGACGACGACCCGGTCTTTGAGAACAGATGTGGGTATTTCTTCCAGAATTGATCTTCACGTTCCCATGTAAACTCAGGACCTCTCTTGGAGTTTCATCGAACCTTGACTAATGGGATACGGCTTTGCTTCAACCATTTAACTTCACGATCTATGATCTCTATAGGTTCCTTGACAAACTAAAGCTTGTCATCAAAATGAAGTCCGTCCAACGGAACGGCTAAGGGTTCGTCGGCATGACAATTATGAACTCTACTCAGCTCCTCAGGAAGCTCGAGCTTGTATGCAACGTCTCCAACCCTTTGTATTACCTTGAAAGGTCCAACAAACCTGGGATTTAATTTGCCCTGTTTGCCAAAACGTACAACCCCTTTCCAAGGCGAAACCTTGAGCATTAATTTATCTCCAACCTCAAACTCCATCGGATTACGCTTCAAATCAGCGTAGCTCTTTTGCCTATCACGAGCGGCTTGCATCCTTTGTTTAGCTTGAATGATCTTCTTAGTCGTCTCTTGAACTATCTCTGGACTGGTGAGTTAAACTTCTCCAACCTCAGCCCAACAAACAGGCGAATGACATTTTCTACCATAGAGTGCCTCAAAGGGTGCAGCCTTAATGCTAGCATGATAACTGTTATTATATGAAAACTCGACTAATGGCAAATGTTTAACCCAACCATTTCCAAAGTCGATCACACAAGCTCTAAGCATATCTTTGCGAGTTTGAATGGTTCTCTCGCTTTGTCCGTCAGTTTGCGGATGATATGCCGTACTCATATCTAAACTTGTACCTAAAGCTTTCTAAAGTGACCTCTAGAAATTTGATGCGAACCTAGGGTCACGATCATAAATAATCGAGACCGGTATTCCATGCCTTGTTACTACTTCCTTCAGGTACATTCTCGCTAGTTTCTCCAGAGGGTCAGTTTCTTTCATGGGTATAAAGATTGCTGACTTTATAAGACGGTTAACGATTACCCAAATGGTGTCATACCCTTGTGATGACTTAGGAAGCTTTGTGACAAAATCCATCGTTATATTGTCCCACTTCCATTGAGGTATCTCGGGTTGTACCAACAAACCCAATTGTCTCTGATGTTTGGCCTTGACCTTTGCACAGGTCAAGCACTTGCTAACATAGGTGGCGATATCAGCTTTCATATTGGGCCACCAATATAGCTTCTTTACATCTTGATACATTTTCTTGAAACCTGGATGGATAGAATACTTCGATTTGTGGGACTCGTGCATGATCACAGTCCGCAAATCGCCATAACAAGGTAACCAACTCCTGCCATTGAGGCATAGGGTTCCATCCGTATGAGGTTCCAACTTTTCCGTTCTAATTGCCTCTGGATATTTAGCATTTTCAATCAGCATACCTCCAACATCCTCATTCTTGATGTTCTCTGGTTTCCGTGCTTCAGTCTGAGCATTCAAGATTTGCTTAGGAAGATCCAAGCTAATAGTCATGACTAAAGCTCGAACTCTTAACGGTGGTTCCCGTTCTTTCCTGCTCAAAGCATCAGCAACGACATTTGCCTTCCCTGGGTGATAACGAATATCGCAATCATAATCACTAAGCAACTCTAACCATCGGCGTTGTCTCATGTTCAATTCCTTCTGATTAAGAATATGCTGTAAACTCTTATGATCAGTGAACACCGTACACTTGGTACCATACAGATAGTGCCTCCAAATTTTCAGAGCGAACACTACTGCTCCAAGTTCTAGATCATGAGTAGTATAGTTTTTCTCATGGATCTTTAACTGGCGTGATGCATAAGAAATAACCTTTTCCCTTTGCATCAACACAGCGCCCAAACCCTTGATCGAAGCATCGCAGTATACGATAAAATCTTCACTTCCTTCGGGTAAAGCCAGAATTGGTGCACTACACAACTTCTGCTTCAATAACTGGAACGCTGCTTCTTGTTTGTCACCCCACTCAAACTTGACCTTCTTTTGAGTGAGCTTGGTCATTGGTTTGGCGATCTTTGAAAACCCTTCAATGAATCGTCGATAATACCCAGCAAGACCTAAAAACTGACGAATCTCCGTTGGTGTCTTAGGAGATGCCCAATCTTTAACGGATTCGATCTTGGCTGGATCCACATGAATGCCTTTATTATCAATCACGTGACCGAGGAACTGTACTTTGGGAATCCAAAATTCACACTTGGAAAATTTTGCATACAACTCCTCTTTCTTCAACAACTCCAATATTATCTTCAGATGCTCTTCGTGCTCTTGCTTGTTCTTGGAATAGATCAAAATATCGTCAATAAAGACAATTACGAATTTGTCCAGATAAGGTTTGCACACTCGGTTCATGAGGTCCATAAACACAGCAGGTGCGTTGGTCAAACCAAACGGCATGACTTGGAATTCGTAATGTCCATATCGAGTTCTGAAGGCAGTCTTCGAGATGTCTTCTTCTCGAACCTTCAATTGGTGATAACCTGACCTTAGGTCGATTTTTGAGTAAACACTCGACCCTTGAAGTTGGTCAAATAAGTCATCAATTCTTGGTAGCGGATAACGGTTCTTCACCGTTAGTTTGTTTAGTTCCCGATAATCTATGCACATCCGTAACGATCCATCTTTCTTCTTGACGAATAGAACTGGAGCTCCCCATGGTGACGAACTAGGTCTTATAAAGCCTTTGTCGGAAAGCTCTTGTAGTTGATCCGCCAATTCTTTCATTTCTGATGGGGCCAATCGATAAGGTGCCCGTGCTACAGGTGCAGCACCAGGTACTAGATCGATATGAAATTCCACTTGTCTGGTAGGTGGAAGGCCTGGCAAGTCCTCGGGAAATACTTCGGGGAAATTTTTGACGATCGGTACATCTTCCAGTTGCTTCTTCTTTGACTTGTCTCCAGTCTCCTTGACGGTAATATGTGCCAAAAAGACGTGACAACCTTGTAGCACATACTTCTGGGCCTTGGTGCACGAGATGATGTTTAATCGAGTCCCGCGTTTATTTCTACTTCCGTCTCCATGAAAAATTAAGATTTCGCTCCCAAAAGGAATACGAACGATCTTCTTAGCACAGTCAATAACGGCCTGGTATTTCGTCAACCAGTCCATGCCAATTATGACGTCATAAGTACCCATTTCAACAGGCATTAGGTCGACGTGAAACGGATGGTTCAGAAAATTTAACGTGCAACCCAGTAATACCGTATTTACCCATATTATGCTACCATCAGCTAATTCAACGTTATAACCATGATCTAATGTAGTGGGGGCTATATTAATCAAAGCACTAAATTGAGTAGACACGAAACTTCTATCTGCACCAGTATCAAATAAAATGGAAGCACAACGGTTGTTTAGGAGAAACGTACCCGTCACAACGTTGTTGTCTGGGTTTTGCCCTGCGACTCCCACTGCATAAGCCCTGGCTACACCGCTACCATTTCCCTGATTCTTGACACTTGATTACCACGATCATTGTTGTTCAGTTTGGGCAGTTTCTTTTAAAGTGGCCTTGAGCTCCACACTCAAAGCAACCATTGCCCTAGCTGATTGATTTTGTTTGTTTAGCGGTATTGTTGTTTTTGTTGTACGGTTGTTGTTGTTGTTTGTTAATTAGCAAGCAGCCGTATCCTACAGTCCTGGCCAAATTGGCCAACCCTATGCAGTTACTGCACAGGTGGACAAGGACCCTGCTTTATGATGGCAATTATCTTGGAACATAAAGGCTTAGACCCTTCGTATGGCTTTCTGTCACTATTGCCTGCAGCATAGGCCTGGCCTGTGTTCTGCCTCCTATTCTGCTATTGTTGGTTTTGATTGTTCTGGGGAAGATCATCATACTTTCTTTTCCTTTCTGTCTGACTTATTAGCATAGGCATGGGTCCTTATTCCTCCATCAACTCAGTTGTAAACTCAATCACTTCTTGCATGGTCTTTGACTTTGATGCTTTTACACTGCCAAGTATCATATCGGGTAAGCCACCGATATACTTTTCAATCTTGTCTACCTCTTCTGTGAAACATCCTAGAACCCATCCAAGGCTAGTTCTAAAATCGTCGATATAGCCCACACATCGGTGCCCTTAACTTAATTTCCAACATTCATTTTCAACTTCTGATCTCACCCCTCGTGCAGTATTTATCATCATCATTTTCTTCAGTGCTGCCCATGGCATGGCATGAGCTACTTCTGGAGTGGTGGTCTTAACATGGGAATTCCACCATGTAAGAGCATCACATGCAAGTGCAATCGCGAATTTGACTTGGCTAGTTGCTGGTCCAAAGTTGCTAAGCTAAACACAGATTTCCATTTTCTCAAACCACGAGTGAGTCCGACGACTCCCTCATCCTTTGAATCCAAAGGTTGCATTTTAAGAATTCTGAGTAAGAGCATTCGCAAGCAGTTTTTGGGCGGGCCTTGTCTGAACCATTGCTATTGTAGCCATTCCTAACTCTGCTTGCTTCTGCTTCAGCCATTGCAGCAGCAACTCCTTGATTAATTAAGGCCTGAAGTTGTGCCTCAGTAACAGTTGTGGTTGTTGGGACATTTGGGGCTGGTGTGACTGGTGTTGGTGTTGCATCTGGGTTTAACCTCGTGGGCCTTCCTCTTGGTGCCATTTTCTTAAATCACAAGAAAATACAATACCCGTTAGATTTCAATACAATCATAACGTAACATAACATATGCATCATAAATAAAATAAGATCACATCGCACTGTGACCAGAAGAAATACTTATATAAGAGTATATTATATAAGGCTCTTATTGTAATATACGTAATATATCATAACCACGTATATTAATTATGAATGCATCTAGTCCCACTAATGCAACAGCTAGTGTGTCCCATAAAAACCCTTTTTATGAATGCAATGTTTGAAAACGGTTATAGTCCAGCAAAAACATTTTGACCTGGTTCTCTATAACCTTGGCTCTTGATACCAATCTGTAACACCCCCAAATTGGGTCACAGCGGAATAAGGGTCCGGGGCGTGTTACTTCAAGATCAATAGCACAAGATATATAAGAACGACACAAAAAGTCGTTTAAAATGATACATTGGATTTAATTGAAAGACTTAATACAAAAGCATATAGCTTTACTTGTTCATTGTTGAATATTACAAAAGTTGACAATACATTTCCCAAAATATGATGCACCTAAATCTTTAAGCGTGCAATCCAAAATGTAACCCAATGCATCCCTGGCATCCCATGCCTATTGATCTCCTGAAAACATTGCTTAAAAACGTCAACAATAATGTTGGTGAATTCATAGGTTTGATAAAATCATAATATGCAGGACCGCAAGACTTTTCCCGTGATAATGCAACACATGCAGAATCCAAAAACCAGATTACATTTACACTAAGCTCATGACACTGAAGCTCGACAGTCTTGTTCGCATAATATTGCTACTCAGCCCGCAATGATGTTTTAACCCGAAAAACATCCCTAAAATTCGACATGTTATATCGTTCGTTCTCGGTGATAGCAAGTCACCCGAACGGGGAGGTCGTTTCCCGAATAGATCTATTAAATAACATTCGCGCTCACATAATGTAATTCCCAACTACATCTATGCAATTGACAGTTCATGATAATGGGCTTAACTTGGGTTATCGCTACTTAGGCAAACATGTATCTATATAATTGCGTCCAATTTGTAAAACAAAGCATGTTTTCACACCATAATTATAATCAGTGAATTTCGTAATAATGTGGGACTATGATTCACCTTAAGTCAGCTCTATACTATCCAAATACCGCAGATTAAAGCGTCACGTTAAAAGATCGAATGCACTAAATTATCAATAGGTTCGAAGAAGTACCAAGTACTTGAATCTAATCTGTATATTTGCTAACATCGCTATATCGTTCGGGCTATCATATTAAGAGGTATGACATGACGTTCGAGAGTTAGGACACTTTAAAATCGTTAATCCAACAACTCGTCGAATCGCCTCCGAAGAGGCCTCATTATGAAACTCCCTAGTTATTTAGTACTTTGATAAACTCATATTATTCTTTCTAGGCTCTAATACAATCTTTGGTTTTGGTAAATGTGTTTTATTAAGTTAAAAAGTTTATAATTAAACCGTTTAGTATATCATGGCGGTACTTTTGAGTTTTAAGGCCGATTCTCGCGTTTTCTTATGTCCATCTTTTCGTATATGACGGGTTATCGATTTTGTTATTTTCATAAAATTTTCCCCTGTATGAACAGTACTTTTAAGTGTTCATGACAGACTTGTGTTCTATAATTTTCGTATTTGTTAGTCGTAAAACGAAATGTCGTTTTTTTTTTTCGTTATAGCTCCGTTTTTAACGATTCTTTCGAGGACGTTCTCGTATTTGAAAGTTCTATATTTTTATGAGGTTTACAAAAATATAACTTTCTGTCATGAATAGTAACTTTTATAAAAATAGTTTTATAAAAGTATTAATTGTCGTAAACTTGCGAAATTCATAACTCGTTCGTTATTAATTAAAAAATTACGATTCTTATCATTTTGGAATCCTAAAAATATGTATTATTTGTTAAAAATATCAACCCTTGCTGTTTATAATTTTTATAAAAATGTTTTTATAAAAATTTACTTACGCTCTTGTTTATTAACCGTATAACTTCGTTTTATACGTAACTTTCGTTGTTAATACGTTTATCAGTTCTTAATTTTTCGGAATCGACGTGAAATGTTTTTTCTTATAAAAATATAAATTGGGTATGTATTATCACGAATTTGGTCAGAATGTTTGGTATTTCTTTCATAAGTCCAAAATCAACCTTGTTTCTTACTTATTTGCACTTTATATCTTTTACCATTAGTCTTATATTTCATATTTGTATATATGTTACATATATTAAATGTCCATTTGTCCATCCAAGGTCTCATGTGTCCAACGTGTTATAAATTGTCATCAATAAACTTTCAAACACAACTTTAATATTTCCTAATTTACTTGTTTACATATGGTATTTTTATAATTTCAATAACATACAAGCCTTCTCATTTGTTATACTTTATTTTTATGTTATCTAACATCATATGGTTCATTTTTTACTTTTAAGGTCTTATGTATTTCTTAACTTAAATCATATTATGAATAACTATGTAATCACTAATTTTTTCTTTAAATCATTTTTACACCAAAAAATTATGGTACAATCATTTTCTCATCCTTTTTACTTGGATGTAAGTATAACACCACACGTATATGAGTGTGTAAATTGTTCTTTTCAAGTATAAACTTCATTTCATGAATAAACCTAATTGGTGATTTAAGATAAATGCAATAATCATGTTGCATAAAAACTGAAAATTATAAAAAACATAAGAGTTCAAGTGGACCTTATGAGTATGATGTTGATGGATGTACATGTACTAAACCCTGATTAGCCACAAAAAACCATGCTTGAATTAAGAAACCATAGTTTTCCTTAACTAAACCCTAGCTTTCTTATACTTGTAGAAATACTTGGAATTGGTGAGTCATTGCTTGCAAAATGCCTTAGTATATCTTAGAATAAGTTGTATATAGAGTGTATGGATTGTAGAATCTTTGTATGGTTTGGTTGGGCAATTGATTTGAGCGTGAGCTCAATAGGGATCAAGAGGCGTTTTTGGTTTGATTTTTATAAGTGTTGGAGTTGTATGTGTCTTTCCTTGTTACTTACATGTATATAAGATGTAATCTAGTCAAAGGGACAGCGTGGTTCATAGGATGGTCATGTTTGGTTTTGGTCAAAGTAAGCTAGGTATGGTGTTGCAATAATGAAGTAAGGTGTGTAATTGACCAAGTTGCAAGTTTAAACTCATTTTTTCATGGTTTATCTTTGTATTGATGCAAGATTTTCGGCAAAAAAAGATATACTTGATTTTTTATGTATTTTGATGTATTGGGTTTAAAGTGGGTACTTGTTTAAGCGTAGAAAAGTTTTTGTGGTCCGCAGGAGTGCCTAAGCGCAATTTATCGCGAAACGTATACACTTTACGTATCGATAAATATAAAATGAACAAAGTTAATAAATGATCCTCAAAAATAATTTTTTAACCCTTGCTTGATGTAATTATTTTATTGTGTGGTGCCCGTTTTCATTGAACGCTCAATTTTTGGCGTACGCGATTTAACTTATGTTTACAATTTAAAGCAAACACGTACAATAATAACAATAAATTAGTACATTTATTGAACTAGTCGTCAAAGATTGAAAACCACAGGGTGTTATCAGACTTCCCGTTAAACGAGCCTTGTCTCAAGGCTCACAATGCAGCACTTTGACGACGGAGTGGTATTGCGAAGAGGTGTTGGATATTTCTTCTTTGAATTGGTCTCACGATTCCACGTGTACTGCAGGTCCTCTCTTGGAGTTCCTCGAACTTTGACCATAGGATCTGACTTCTCTTCAACCGTTTAACTGCTCGGTCTATAATTTCTACCGGTTCCTCACAAAATGGAGTTGTTCGTTCCAAATTAAGTCCATCCAACGGAACAGGCTAATGGTTCGTCGACTTGGACACTTTTTTTAGATTAGATACATGAAATGTATTATGGACTCTGTCATTTCTTCTGGAAGTTCAAGCTTGTAAGCTAACTTCGCCACCTTTCTACTATTAAAGTTCCAACATACCTAGGCGTTCATACTTCTTTTTTTTTTTTTTTTTTTCTTTTTTTTTTTTACTTTTTTTTTTTTTTTTTTTTTTTTTTTCTTTTTTTTTACCACGTTTGCCATAAACGCACGGGACCTTTTCCAGCAAGGGCGAGACATTTAGCAGGACTATGTCTCCGACTTGGAATCATTTGTTACGCTTCAGTAGCGTAACTCTTCTGTCGATCTCGAGCGGCTTGCATCCTTTGTTTGATCTGGATGATTTTCTCAGTGGTCACTTGGATCAGTTCTGGACCGAGTATTTGAGCTTCTCCAACTTCTGTCCAACAAAACAGGTTTGAACGACACTTACGACCATAAAAGTGCTTCAATGGTGCGGCCTTGATTCTAGCGTGATTAGTATTGTTGTATGAAAACTGACTAATGGCAAATGGTTAACCCATCCCTTTCCAAGTCACTTGCACAAGCAACGCAACATATCCTCGAGTGTATTGAATGGTCCTTCGCTTTGACCGTCTGTTGTGGATGGTACGCTAGTACTCATAATCCAAATTTGTACCAAAGCGTTCTGAAGTGTTCTCCAGAAATTGGATGACGAATCTCGGGTCGCCAATCACTAATGATTGAGACATGTCTTCAGTGTCTAGTTGACTACATCCTTTAGGTACAATCTTGCAAGTATATCAAGGATCGGTCTCTCTCATTGTGTGAAGTTCGCCTGACTTAGTGAGTCGGCAAACGATCAACAAATTGGTATCATAGCCATTGAGACGTCTTAGGAAGCTTCGTGACAAAATCCATGGTGATGTTATCCACCTTCATTCGGGAATCTTAGGCTGTATACATTCCTGACGGCTATGATGTTCGCCTTGACCTTAGCAAGGTCAATCAACTTGTTAACATTAGTAGCTTTTGTCGGCTTTCATGTTGGGCCACAATATAAACTTTTAATGTCTTGGTAAATTTTGTCGGATCCCGGACATGGATTAGAGTACTTTGATTTATGGGATTCGTGCATGATCACAGTCCGCAAATCGCCATAACAAGGTAACCAGCTTCTGCCATTGAGGCACAGGTTCCATCCGCACGTGGCTCAAACTTTTGTTCTCTAATAGCTTCTGGAAATTTAGCATTTTCAACCAACATTCCTCCAACGTCTTCACTCTTAATGTTCTTGGGTTTTTGCGCTTCGGTCTGAGCATTTAAGATCTATTTGGGAAGGTCCAAACTAATAGTCATACAATGCTCGAATCTTAACGGAGGTTCTCGTTCTTTCATGCTTAAGCATCAGCAACGACATTTGCTTTACCTGGGTGTTAACGGAATATCGCAAATGTAATAATCTCTAGCAACTCCTAACCATCGGCGTTGCCTAATGTTCAACTCTTTTTGATCTAAGTGTGTTGCCCAAACTCTTGTGATCGGAACACCGTACACTTGGTTCCATTAAATATGTATCTAGTTTTATGTGCAATACACCACTGCAACCGTGTTCTAATCATGAGTCGTTGTAGTTTTTCTCATGAATCTTAACTGTCGTGAGCCATAGAAATTAATTTTTCTCTCTGCCATCAACACAGCGCCCAAAACCTTCTACGATGCGTCGCAGTTGCGATGAAATTCTTCGCTTCCTTCAGGTAATGCAAGGGATTGGTGCACTGCAACTTCTTTTGCTCGAACTGCGAAAAGCTGCTTTTGTTTATCGCCCCATTCAAAACTTAAACCTTCTTATGGGTGAGCTTGGTCATAGGGTTTTTGCGATCTTTGAAAACCCTTCATAATATCTTGTTAGGACCAGCAGACCTGAATTGACGAACGCTCTGTTGGTGACTTAGGTGATGTCCAATCCTTTAATGGATTCAAATCGTGGCTGGGATCCACATGAATTACTACACTATGAACAGTGACATAGGAAACTGTACTTTGGGAATCCAAAATTCGCACTTGGAAAATTTTGCATACAACTCCTCTTTCTTTAACAACTCCAATACTATCTTCAGATGTTTTTCATGCTCTTTCTTGTTCTTGGAATAGATCAAAATATCATCAATAAAGACAATTACAAATTTATCCAGATATGGTTTGCAAACCCGATTCATAAGGTCCATGAATACGGCAGGTGCGTTTGTCAAACCAAACGGCATAACTTGATCCTACTCTCGCTCTAGGGCGTAACGAGGTTCTGAGCAGTCTTCGAATGGTTTCTTCTCGAACCCTTAATTGGTGATAACCTGACCTTAAGTCAATCTTCGAGTAGACACTCGACCCTTGGAGCTGATCAAATAGGTCATCAATTCTTGGGAGCGGATAACGGTTCTTCACCGTTAATTTATTCAGTTCCCGGTAATCAATGCACATCCGGAATGACCCGTCCTTCTTCTTGACAAACAAGACCGGAGCTCCCCAGGGCGAGGAACTGGGCCTTATAAAGCCTTTGTCGGATACGCTCTTCAGTTGCTCAGATAATTCTCCTTATTTTCGGAAGGCGCCAATCGATAACGTGTCCGTGCTACAGGTGCGGCACCAGTGTACAATATCAATTTGAAAACTCATTGTCGAGTCGGAGGAAGACCCGGCAAGTCTTCAGGAAATACTTCAGGAAAGTCCTGACACTTTGGTACGTCCTCAAGTCGCTTCTTCTCTGACTTGTCTTCAATTAATTTTGTAGTGACAGTGCCAGAAAGATTAGGATCCCTTTTCTCCATGTACTTTTGACGTTTTTTTGTGCACGAAATGATGTTTAATCGTGTCACATTTCCCTGGGTACTTCCATCACCGTGTATGATTAAGGTTTTTTTTTTCTTCCAGGGAATGCGAACAATCTTCTCGGCACACATGATGGACCGATTGGTACTTAGCAACCAATCCATACGATATAGCATCAAAATCTACCAAGTCTACAGCATTATGTTAATGTTGAATTGGTGGTTTAGGAAGTTTAATGTGCAACCTTAAAGGTATTGTGTTTAACCGATTAATCCACACCGTCAGCCAGGTCGAATTCATTATAGTGTTCTTGGGTATGATGGTGTGATGTCAATATGGAGCTAAATGTAGTAGACACCAACAACTTCGATCGGCATATCAAATAAGATATATGCATTGTGGTTGTATTTATGGAGGATCTTACCCGCAAGACATGTCTGGGTTGCCCCGCATTTCCAACCACATACACCTTCGCTGGAGCCCTGTCATTTCCAGCTTGATTACCACGATCATTGTTCATCAGTCTTGGGTCAAGTTTACCTTTTAAAATGGCCTTGAGCTCCACACTCAAAGCAACCATTGCCCTGCTGATTATTGTTGTTGTTGTTACGGTTGTTGTTGTTGTTGTTGTTGTTGTTGTTGCGGTTGTTGTTGTTGTTGTTGTTACGGTTGTTGTTGTTGTTGTTGTTTACGGTTGTTGGTTGGTGGTGGTTGTTGTTACGATTGTTGTTGTTTTGTTGTTCTGTTTGTTGTTGTTGTTGTTGTTGTTGTTACGGTTGTTGTTGTTGTTGTTGTTGTTGTTACGGTTGTTGTTGTTGTTGTTGTTACGGTTGTTGTTGTTGGCAGACCGTATCCTACAGTCTCTGGTCAGATGGCCAACCCTATTGCAGTTACTACACCTAGGTGGACAAGGACCTGCTTCATGATGGCAATTACACTTGGAACATAGAGGCTTAGACCCGGCGTATGATTTCCTTTCACTGTTGCCTGCAGTGTAGGCCTGGCCCGTGTTCTGCCTCTTATTCTGTTGGTTTTGATTGTTCTTGGAAAGATCATCATTCTGTTTACTTTTCATTTTTCGCGGACGTTCAGCATAGGCTGGGTATTATCTACATTATAACTCAGTTGTAACTCAATAACTTCTTGCAGGGTCTTCGATTTTGTGCCTTCTACATGCCAAGTATCATATAGGCAATCCACACGAAATTACTTTTCCAATCTTGTCTACTCTTTCTGGGAACATCCTGGAACACATCAAGGCTAGTTGCTTGAAATCGTCGTCTATAGGCACCACTTCGGTGCCCTGGACTTTAGATTCACATCTCATTCTCAATTTTCTTGTTTCACCCTCGGGCAGGATTTATCTGTCATCATTTTCTTCAGTGCTTGCCCATGCAATGGCATGACGCTGATTCTAGTATAGTGGTCTTTAACATGGCATTCCCACCCATGTAAGAGCATCATACTTGCAGAGTACAAGTCGCGAATGTGAGTTGGCTAGTAATGGGCCAATTGCTAATGCTGAAAAAGATTCAATTTTCTCGACCTGAGTGAGTCGACGGACTCCCTCAGTGCCTTTAAAGTCCAAAGGTTTATTTCAAGAATTCAGAGTAAGAGCACTCGCGGGAGCAGTTTGGGTGCCTTGGTCCTGAACATTGCTATTGTAGCCATTCTAACCCCTGTTGTTCTGCTTCAGCCATTGCAGCAGCAATCCTTGGTCTAATTAAGGCTGAAAGTTGAGCCTCAGTAACAGTTATGAGTGTTTATTTGGGAGGTGGTGGGGCTCGGGTTGATCTCGTGGCTCTTTTTGGTGCAATTTTCATTCAATCATAAGAAAAATACATTATTCCCATTAGATTTAATAAACATGTAACACAGATTGACGTTTCCATGATACATAAGTGTGATCAAATCACACAGCGAAATGTAAATTGAATGGTAATTAATGTTATTACTAAAATCGGACTTTCTTTCATTCACAATTCGATTTTAAAACATGATCATACTACCACCATTTAATATATAATTGGTAAACATTACATGATTGGTTTTAGATACAAAATGTTTTTATCATGTTTAGGTTAAAAAATTAAGCATAATAACCTAAAGCTTATAGAAGGGATTAAACACGTTATAACTTAGTAGGCTAAATACAAAATGACTTGCCATACAAAGTTAATATAAGAAACTGCTGCCAGTATCCTTGGTAGCGCCGGGCGGTGCAGGACCCCTGCGGGTCCCTGCTCGTCCCTGCACTTCTCAGTAACCTGCCCCTGCAAGTCATCACCTGTCCCTGTAAGGCTGATCACCTGCACCTGCAGTGTGGGACTAGTCCAGGAGTGGAATCGTCTCTCTCTGTGTGTCTGTACAGCAGTCAAGGTATGAATAATCTGCTGCTGTCGAGTTGCGATCAGCAGCTCTTCAACTCTCTCATCTCATTTCGCCTCTGCGGTCTGTCTCCAAACAAAATCTGACATCGCTCTCTGCCTCTGCGGTAGCTGATTGAACTCTGCGATCTCTGCCTTCTGTGATGGCTAATGTGGGTTGGAATTAGAGGATATATCCCATCCATGAGCAAGATCGCTTCGCTTCCCATCGCTCGTACCCAAGCTTCTCGACATCCCACGCCTCGGTCTCCTTGAGCTGACGTGTATGTGCATGAGTATGCCTATCTCAAAACAAAATATTGACTACGACCGGACCAATAATGTGCTGTCACTGTTCATCATCCAACACTAGTGTAGATCTCATATGTATCTCGCCTAAACATAGACTCCATACCTCTCTCATGTGTGCACCCACTCTGTTCGTACTAATTGGGGCTCCTGTATTAGGTCTCAAACAATCTCATCCCTGAATCCGTGATCCCATATCCAAGTATCTCTCAGGGTCACGCATAATCTTACCTAATCATAGATGGCTCAAGCCGTATATCTTGCCCTAAAACCTCCAGCTGGTCTAGCCAGCGAGCTGCGGCGGAGCTCTCTCCTACTCATACCGGGAACCAGTGCGAGACCATAAACCCCATCCGAGGTGGTAGGTTACCTCCGGGTTCTGTGTCTCTATATAGTGTTGGGATTGAAGTCAGGAAGCTGATGTCGCGGCTGGGTGGTGGTGCATCTGGTCTGGTGGGAGAGTATGATGGGTGGTGGTAAAGGTTAGTGATTGAGAGTTTGTGCAGCCTCAGCTCTCATCCGAATCGTAGCAGCTCGATAGCCCAATGATCGAATAGGACTAGGAGGTGGTGCTGTCAATACCGGTGGGGGTGGTGATGGTGGGAGAGGAATCTGGGGTGGTGATGAAGACCATGGAGATAGTGGTGATGCTGGTGGGGAAGATATAGCAAGTAATCTGGCAACCTCAGAATCAGACCATGCTGGTACAGTTATGATCTGGGAATAGTAATCCTTTGCACGTCATACGATATGCAGGGTGAGGTGGTGGTGTGGCCGCAGACTCATCAGTCTCAAATGGCTCAGTCTCCTCCGCAGACGGGACAGTAGCTGGTAAAGCAACAACTACAGGGTAGGCAGGAGCTAGGTGCTCCTCCTCCTCCTCCTCGTCAATCTCAACATCCATCTCGTCATCCTCATCCTCCTCCTCAGCCTCAATGTCCATATCATCATCCTCATCCTCCTCTATGTCCATCTCATCATCTCCGTCATCTCCTCCATCCGCAGGATAGTCAATAGGGTCCTCATCAGGGTCCTCATCAGCCATCTCCTCTCGGATCGTTTTTAATTTTTATTTTTTTTTTTTATTAAGAAATTTTTCAAAATTTTTTTTTTTTTTAAATCTTTCTTTTATTTTGTTTTTTTTTTTTTAAATTTTAAATTTTTTTTTATATGCTCAGGTATCAGACTCCGGAACATAATAAGGTAATAGTGCATGGGAAGGCATCCTCTGCATTTCGGTGGTTCCTCAGCATCGATCTCATCATCTGCATGCTCTGCACCTGGAACATAATCTGCGAAGGTGTGCATGCCCTGGCTCTCGGGGCCAGGTACATAATCTGGAGAGGGTGGTGCCTGAAGAGCGGCCTCTACGTACGGGTCCTCTGGCATGTAAGGTAGCTCAAGTAACTCATGATCATCGGCTCTAGGTGATCCGATGTCTGATAAGTCCTCATATGGACTGGAGACCTCCGTGTGTGTAATCCCTGATTCATCCGAATCTGACATGACTGAATCTGAAAATTCAAAATAGCTTATATTAGTACTTAATATAAGACTCTTATAGTAATAGTCTAATTTATAATTCTAAATGTATTTCATTTAGGATGAATCTAGTCCCTACTATGCAACAAAATATGCGCTATGATGAATGTATGCACATTATATGTCCCATTTACAACCGTTGTATGAATTTCGTTGTTTGAAAATGGGTTATAGTCCAGCAAATACATTTGACTGGTTCTCTATAACTTGGCTCTTGATACCAATCTGTACACCCAAATTGTGGTCGCTGCGGAATAAGGGTCCGGGGGTGTTACTTCAGATCAATAGCACAAGATATATAAGAACGAACCAAAAGTCGTTTTAAAAAGGATTGCACTTGGAATTTAAATGAAAGATTGATACAAAAAGGCATATAGCTTTACTTGATCATTGTTGAAGTATTACAAAAGTTGACAATATATTTCTCCCAAGTATGATGCCCTAATCTTTAAGGTGCAATCCATAATGTAACCCAATGCTTCCTTGGCATTCCATGCCTATGATCTCCTGAAAACATTGCATTCATAGTTTGATAAATTCAAATGTGCAGAGAATGCAAGACTTTCTTAGTGATAATGCAACACATGCAGATCTCAACAAAAAACTTGATTACTTTTATACTAAGCTCATGACACTGAAGCTCGAACGACAGTCTTGTCGCAATATATTGCTAACTCAGCCGTTGGATGTGTTCTAACCCGAAACATCTAAAATTCGACATGCTATATCGTTCGTTCTCGGTGATAGCAAGTCACCCGAACGGGGAGGTCGTTTCCCGAATAGATCTATTAAATAACTCTCGCGCGCAAATTATGTTAATTCCCAACTCATCTATGCAATTGACAGTTCTTGTTAATGGGCTTATCTGGGTTATCGCTTCGTTGGGCAAACATGTATTCAATACTTGCGTCCAATTGTAAAAACCATTCATGTTTTCACCCATAATTATAATCATTTGAAATCGTAAAAAATGTGGGGCTATGAATTTCACCTTGAGTTCAGATAATCCAAATTACCTGCAGATAAAGCGTCACGTAAAGATGATGCAACCTAAATTATCATAGGTCGTATAAGTACTATGTACTTGGATATAATCTTATAGTTGTTACCTCGTACTATCGTTCGGGCTATCATAATTAAAGGGGACATGAATGACGTTCGTGGTGTTAGGTCACTTTAAATCGTACAATCCAACAAACTTTGTCCGAAACGCCATCCGAAGAGGCCTCTTTTTGAAACTCCCCTAGTAATATAGTACTTTGATATACCACATAATATTTATCTAGCTCAATCCACCAACTAATGGTTTTGGAAATTTATGTTTAATAGTTAAACGTTTATATTTACTCGATTAGTAAAATGGGTACTTTGCGTTTTACAGCACGATTATCTCGTTTCTTATGTCCATCTTTTCGTATTAAGACGGGTTATCGATATTTGATTTTTTCAAAAACTTTTTACCCTGATACTACAGTATCGTTGACTGTTCATGTCAGATCTTGATTCTATAAATTTCGTATTTGTTGTCGTAAAACCCGTAAATGTCGTATTTTATTCGTTATAGCTCCGTTTTTAATGATTCTTTCGAGGACGTTCTCGTATTTGAATGTTCTATATTTTTATGAGGTTTACAAAAATATAACTTTCTGTCATGAATAGTAACTTTTATAAAAATAGTTTTATAAAAAGTATAATTGTCGTAAACTTGCAAAATTTCATAATCGTTCGTTATTAATTAAAAAATTACGATTTCTTATCATTTTGGAATCCGGAAAAATAAGTATTATTTGTTAAAATATCCACCCTTGATGTTTATTAATTTTTATTAAAATTGTTTTTATAAAAATTTTACTTACGACTTTGTATATTTGAACGTATAATCGTTTTTAAGAAACCTTTTTCGTTATTAATCCAGTTTACACAGTTTCTTACTTTTTCGGGATTCGTCGTGAATACAAAATTTTTGGGTTTATTATCTTTTAAAAATATAAAATTGGTTATGTTCTTATCCACCGTTTTGGGACAGAATGTTTGTATATCTTTCGTAAAGTCCAAAATCAACCTTGTTTCCTTATTTGCACTTTATATCTTTTACCATTAGTCTTATATTTCATATATGTCATATATGATACATATAATAAATGTCCATTTGTCCATCCAAGTCCTCATGTGTCCAACTTTTATAAAGTCAATCTATATATTTTCAAACCAAAACCTTTATTATTTACCATAATTTACTAGTTTTTACTTATGGGCTACTTTTTTTTTAATAACCTTAACCATACAGCTTTCCCATTTGTTATAACTTATTTTTATGATTATCTAACATCAATATAGCTTCATAATTAACTTAAACATTGTCTTATGTTTTCTTTAACTTAAAAATAATTATGAAATATGAAAACCCTAATTACTCTATATAATGTTTATTACCAAAAACAATATGTACCACATTTTCTCATCCTTTTTATCATGATGTAAGTAATTACACAAATGTATATGAGTGTGTAAAATGGATCATTTCAAAGTATTAAACTTCATTTTCATGATATAAAAACTAATGGTGATTTAAAGCTAAATACTATAATCATGTGCATAAAAATTGAAAAATTATAAAAACATAAAGTGTTCAAGTGGACCTTATGAGGTATGATGATGTGATGTACATGTAAAACTATAAACCTTGTTTAGCCACAAAAACCAAGCTTGCACTTAAGAAACCCTAGCTTTCCTTAACTAAACCCTAGCTTTCTTTTACTTGAGAAATACTTGGAAATGGTGATTCAATGCTTGCAAATGCCTTAGTATATCTTAGAATAGATGTATATAGAAGTGTATGGATTGTAGAAAATTTTGTATGGGTTTGGTTGGGCAATTGATTTGAGCCGTGAGCTCAATAGGGGTCAAAGAGGGTTTTTGGTTTGATTTTTCTAAGTGTTGGAGTTGTATGAGTCTTTCACTAGTTACTTACATGTATATAAGATGTAATTCTAGTCAAAGGGACAAGCATGGTTCAAAGGATGGTCATGGTATGGTCTTTGGTCAAGGTAAGCTAGGTATGGTGTTGCAATAATGAAGTAAGGTGTGTAATTGACCAAGTTGCAAGTTTAAACTCATTTTTCATGTATATCTTTGTATATGATGCAAGATTTTCGGCAAAACAAAGATATACATGATATATTTATGTAATTTTTGTGTATTGGGTATAAAAGTGGGTATTTGTTGAAGCGTAGAAAAGTTTTTGTGGTTCCGGGAGTGCCTAAACGCAATTATGCGAAACGTATACACTTTACGTATCGATAAAAATAAAATGAACAAAGGTTATAAATTATCCTCAAAATAATATATAACCTTGCTTGATGTTATTATTTTAATGTATTGGGGCCGTTTTACATTGAACGATAGTTTTGGCAGTTCGCGATTTACTTAACGTTTTCAATTTAAGCAAAACGTACAATACTAACAATAAATAGTCATATATTTGTCAAAGTCTTGGAAAACAACCAGGGGTTATAGTGACCTTTGCTCTCATTTTTTATCTTGGGATGTCAGAGCCCTAAGAAAACTTCCTAACATAATTTCTTGCTAGAATAGTTCATCAAAGCTTTTAGACTAGTAATAATAGTATTAAATCTAGCAAAAAGCACTATCTATTGGTTATCTTCGAAATTGTAAGAATTATTCATATGTTGCAACCAAAGGTCGATCTTATTGATCTTTGACTTGATCTTACCTTGGTGGTGAATAACATTGTTTTCCAAATTTATTTTTCGTATTACCATGAAAAATTCTTTATATTCTTTTCTTGGCAATCTTTTTAAATAAACATTTTGCTTTCATTATTTTTTGCAAGTCTCTTTGAAAATCTTCGATTTGTTATCAAAAGCGATTAACATCATCTAATTTGGTTTCTGGTAGTTTATACATAGGTTGACAATCACCGATGGTTAATAACATGTTTAAAGTTATAGAATCTTTTGATTTAACATATGTCTCGAATCTATTTTTCTATAAATAAAATTATAATCTTTCAAAAAGTGGTGGTCTTTGATGGATGCCTTATAGATATTTTTCGGAATCCATGGATCGATCCAAGCTTTAAAATATAATATATTTAAAAATCTTGAGTGACCTTGACTTCTGATACTAATTGTAGAAACTAGAAGGGGGGGGGGTGAATAGTTTACAGGTTCATTTTCGTTTTAAAACATTACTTTCAAAATACGTAGATTAGAGTAGTATGTTCAACATCACAATATGAATCAACAAAGTAAATATCTAAACTAATGCTAAATAACAATCACAACAATATAAAGAGATGAGAGAAGGAACAATCAAACCAAGACACCAAGATTTATAGTGGTTCGGCTACGAAGCTCTTCTTCGCCCTACTCTACTCCCCGAGTATCCTACTCAAGATTTCACTATGTCAACAAGCTCCCTTCAGGCGGAGAAAACCGTTTACACGTCGCTTACGTTATTTTCTGACACTAAGCTAAAATGTAGAGTGCATATATTTGCTAGATCCATTCTACCTCTTCATAATCACAGATCACTCACAAGATCTACATATTGGATATACACACAATCTGAATCACACAATTACAAAATAATTACAATAGAGATTTGATACTTAGAAGAAGAGAGGAGAGATCACTAAATAACAATTCGTTTCTTGGCGAATACGAATGTTCTTCTCTTGCACTTGAATGAGAAAGGAGAGATGAGAAGAAGAGATTAGATCACTTGAAACAAGATCTAAGAATGTTAGTGATCAAGAGATTTAGAGAGAGAAAGAAGATTTTTAGAGAGAGAAAGTTATCTGAAAATTTCATGCTAAGAGTATAATTTTCTGACGGGAATGGGTGCAGTTTTTATAGGCAGGAAAATCCAACGTTCACTGGGGGCGGTCCCGGCGGTCCCAGATATATCCAGGGGCCACCAGGCCTATAAGGGGGCCTCTTAGTAGACTATGCTCTTGTCTTTGTCTTTTTGTGGGGAAGGTTGTATCTGGTATGGACGTTTCCATTTTTTAGGGAAACCATATTCAAATTTTATTTTTTAAATAAACCATTTTCTTTTATTTAAAAATATTTATGTATTTTTATTTTGTAAAAATACTTTTGTGAAAATGTAATGGTTAAGAAAAAATATTTTCTTGATCAGCTAATCATGTTAATGATTTGTTATGTTCATACTTAAGTGATTATCGTAGTAATGGATTTTACGTTAATTTTTTGTAAACGTTTATTTTTTCTTGTAAACGTTTTTACAGTTTGTTATTATCAAAACGTTGAGAGGTCAAAAAATATAAATAACATTTTTAGACATTATTTGTATTAACAAAAGTCAAGAGGGAATCCATTGATGTCCAAGATAATTTGCTAAAACGAATAAAGATTCTTGAATATGATTTTCAAAGATGTCAAGCGTAAAGCATTAATTTTGAACTACAACTGCAACATCAGAAAGAGAAAACAGATTGTGAAACTTCTTTGAAAAATCTTTGTGAAACCTCTTGGATATAAAGAATGGAGAAGCTAAATCAAGAACGTGTCTTTTGTTTCAAGTACAATTGTTAGGAATACAAAAAGTGACGATCTTATTGAGATAAAAGTCTTTTAATAATTAGAGAAATATTAAGTGTGTAATAGTTAGGTGACAGTCTTGTGACTAAAATGTAGTCACGAGAAAGGATGTAAAATGCCTGGAGCTGTTACGTATATGTAAAGGTATGAATACTCCTTGATGTGTCATTGTGTAGGTGTTATTTATGTATCAAGTTTATATTTATTTTATGCCGACTATACCTAAAAACAACACTTTAACGGGCAGTGTACCCGGTCAGATGGAGTTTTGTGGTAAGTAGGGTGTCGATCACTAAGAGCGAGAGCGTTAATTCCTAATTCTATCAGTATTTTAGTTATCTAAGTTAAACCTAAAACTAATGCAAAAAAGGGGGTTTTGTTTCAAAGCTGAGGACTAGCTTTTGTTTTGTGTATTTCTAACTAAGGTTTTGATGACAAGTAAAACAATAAACACACACAAGAAGACAAACAAACGATAGAGAAGCAGTCGAGAACTATGTAAGGAAAACCGTTCAAACCAGGAATAATTGATATAAAACGCTGTTTGTTTATTTAGTGCAATGATTGTCTTATCTCGAAGGGCATATCATTCCTAGACTTAGGCGGTACTTCTTCCTAAGACCTAGACACGCTAATTCTGTCACAATTAGACGCATCCGCATAAAGCTTCCTTATGTTGATTATAATCTATCTTAGGATCTAAGTAATGGTGCTCTTACTAAACCCTAGCTCATCGAGACTTTACCCACTTACTGCTTAACGGCGATTTATATACTAGTAGTCCACTGTCCGAGTCCTTACCAATGGAATAAGAACGTACTCGTTGATACCAAGGTCACCTTATGGCTCAACTAAGCTCACTAATCTAAAGGCAAAGATAGGTCAATATTTGTGATCCTATGATTCTAGATATATAAATTGCAATATGGAGAGCTATCTCGGACTCTTAGCCTACGCCCAAACAACACCGAAGTTGCAGCGCATTAAATATGTAGGACTAGACCTAGTTGAATGATAGGTCGCATACTTAAGCACGTAAACGAATATAAATTGATAAACATAAACAACAATCAACGATAAATTAAGCAATCAAGATAAACAAACCAAACATTAGTTCTCCTAACAGGGTGATACCTAAATGTATTAGGCCGTTAATCATTATCAAAAATACACACAGATTGATTATGAACGATTAAAAGCTAAAGAAAACTCGAGCGAACGGGTTTCAGTTGGCAAAAGATTACAAGAGTTTTCCTATGATCTTGAGGCTCTTTTCTGACCTTCTATGCTCTTCTGATCGTCTCTTGGTCGACTTGGTGGTTTAGGGATTCACTTGCATGATTTAGCACACCTAAAACTAGTTTTTGAGTTTTCTATTTATAATGTCTGGAATTCGGTTCAATACGACGTATCTAATGGGTTGGATACGGTATATTGAGGATTTTTTAGAGTATGGACCACGTTTGATATCTTCCTGAGTATTATATTGATTCCATATCTTGAATACTGCATATTGAGTCCTCTGGATACGGCGTATTGATCTTTAATCTTTTGTGGTCTTTGGTGAGTGTAGGCACGGATACGTCGTATATTCTTGATGGATACGGCATATTGGTCTTCAGAATGGTAATCTTCAAAATATCTTCATTTAAGCTCTAGTCATGCGCTACTTTTTCCTATGGTTTCACCAATTACTCCCATAATTACTACTAAATTTCTCCATATACAAACTAACAATTCTTTGCCAATTACTATACAAAATGGTTAATATCGTGGGCTAAAAGTTGTCTATTAATTAGACGTTATGTGATGTAATCAAAAATATCCCCCCACTTGAATCCGACTTGTTCAAGGTAGCCTTTAGAGTTTTACAAAAATGGATCCTATGGATATTTTCCGTTAAAGCACTTATTCGATCAATTACAAGTACACAACTAAACACCTCATGAAATATGAAGATGAAAACACTCAAATCACTCAACTAATCTATGTGGTAACATGTAACTAATTCACTCAATTTCTTGATCGTGACGAGTATTCTATCATAAGCTTGGCAAGGATACACATCTCCACTACTAAATCCAAGGAGTAACAAGTTTATAAAGGTAAATATGGGTTTTTGTATGGAAGGCGTACGGTTGATCATTCTACAATCTTTCACCAGAAGTACCACTCCAACAAGGCAGCTGAAGCACACATACACACCCAGAACGCCGGGATAGACATGTGTGTTCGATCACATCCCCATTCGAATTTAACCAACGGTTAGGATGAAGAATGATATAGGGTAGGAACCTTCTAACTTTCACCAAAAGTCGTAAACCAACAAGGTACAAGACATGCATACACACCCGGAACGCTAGGATAGACATACATGTTCGTATGAATCCTCATTCATGTAAAACCAGCCGCTAATCATTAGGTGAGAGGGAAGTAAATTGTTGTTAAATAAAATCAAGAAACAAATAGATTAAGACTTAAGATACAAGTTGCTAGACACTTATTTTCCCAACCGTTATTATGACAAAGACACAACTATTTACAACGTCTTGATCATAGATCAAAAACAACAACCTAAGTTGGCGTTCCCATAACGGTCAACTTTCCAATCATCCCAAAACTTTACATACTCTACAAGGTAAGTGGCGATATCTTCCACTTTGTACAATACTCTACATCGTTGATTTTTATCGACGTATCAACGAATAATCGATCCTTAGTATAATTCCTTCGGTAATTGTAACACCCCCAAATTGGGTCGCAGCAGAATAAGGGTCCGGGGCGTGTTACTTCTCAGATCACTAGCACAAGATATATATTGAACGACAATTAAAAGTCATTTTAAAACTGATACATTGGATTTAACAAAATGTTTACAAAAGCTTGAAGCTTCACTTGTTTACTTGTTATTATTACAAAGATTTCCAGCCCATAACAGATATACGAAATGTAATGGGACTAAATTTTAATGCAGGACATCCAAAACATAACCACCAATGTATCACTTTTTGCACCCTGTGCCCTAATGATCTCCTGAAAAACATTGCATTTAAAACGTCAACATAAAGTTGGTGAATTTCATAGGTTTATGTAAATGTATAAGCAGGACCGCAAGACTTTCCCTGTGATAATGCAACAGATGCAACCATCACAAATTGTAATTTACAGTTTTCCTAAGCTCATGACACCGTAGATCGTACATAATTGGAAATACACTATAAAATTATTGCCTACATTGAACGTGACGATGTTCATCCCGTAACATCAAAATCAGACATGATATACATTCGTTTCTAGTGATAGCTAGTCACCCGAACGGGGATGTCAATCCTAAATAGATCTATTTATAATCATTCGCGACTACATTAAAGTAATTGATAGTTCATGATTCTTCGGGCATAGTTGGTTATCGCTACTTAGGCAAAACGTTATTCTTGATAAAATTACACTTGCGTCCTTATTGTAAAACTATGCATTTGGTTCTACCCCAAAAACTTTGTAATTAATAATTCTAATAAACATAGGGCTTATGAACTCACCGTGAGTGTGTAAATTGATAATAAAATTTCCTCATTAATTATAAACGTGTCACGCTAACGCCCTTGCAACTAGTTTAATATAGGTCGATTCTGTATTCAAGTACGTTGTCTAACAAACTACCATATATTATCCTAGATTTTCTCATCGTTCATCATTAGGGCTATCTTAATTAGAGGTCATGACATGACGTACGAGGAGCATAGGACACTTTAAATGTAAATCAATACTGCTCGTCATACGCCTCCGAGAGGCCTCATTATGAAATTCCTAGTGATTATAAACTTTGATAACTGATAACACATATTGTTCTTTATAGCTTTTAATTATAAACATCTATTCGTTTAAGTGAAATCGTATTTATAAAGTAACAAATGTTATAATTACGCCTTTAGCAAAAATGACATAACTTTGTCGTTTTAAGTCCGTTTCTCGCGTTTCTTACGCCCACGCTTTCGTATTAAGAGAGTGGATCATAAAATCAAATTTTTGGTTTTCGAGATTCTGTTGTGAATAGTGTTTTATCGTTCATACAGATTACAAATTTTTAACGTAAAACCCGTTTAAATGTCGTATTTATTCGTTATAGCTCCGTTTTAGCGATTCTTTCGAAAACATTCTCTTAATGAGTTTATCTTATTATTGAGTTTTTTAAGTTTATAGTTCATCTTGTAGTAACTTTTAATCAAATTTGTTATATAAAGTATTTAGCGTCGTAAACTTCGTACTTGCATTATATTCTTCGTTATAAATACGTTTTTCGAGTTTATTATCATTTTGGTAATACCTTATGAGAGTGTACTATATTTATAAAAAACTTATATGCTGTTAACAATTCGATACCAAAAAAGAAAACTTTTAATGGTTGTGGAACAATTTTTAAAACAGGTTTTTAGCTTGTTTTTATACCATTAAGCTTCAACACCTTTTTACAACTACTTTACAACACTTATATCTTATGACTTACATATATAAAGTCCATTAGGTCATGTTTTGTCCAAGAGTATCTAAGATAACAAGATTAACATGCTATTTACACCATTTTCACTTGTAACTTATTAATTTAACATTAAAACCCTAATTTGTTCATATACATGTTTATACTTAACCAAGTGTGTACAAGAGTTATACTTTCATTTTAACATCATATTAGCATCCATATAACATGTAAATAAGTTCACAAAACATTGATCATAAGTAAAAAATCCCTTTCACATATTCAAAATTATACTCAATGGTGATTTAGCTAAATAGAACATATGAATACATAAAAATCATAAGTATGAATTGATTAAGCTTTTAAATAACCTTGTATGGATGAGTAGAGACAAGAATAACAATCACACCCTTGTGATTTTAAACCCTTAGCTAGAAAAATTAAGGTGAAACCCTAATTTTCCCAAGTAAACCCTAATTTCCTTTTTTTGCTTCCTTGCTTGCAAATGCTTAACCAAGCCTTGAAACCACCTTAGTAGATCTTAGATATGATGTATGTATGCTTGTATATGTGGTAGAAAGTTTTGTATGGATTGTGTGTGTTTGTTATTTTGAGCAGTGGGCTAGTATAAAGGAAATAGGAGGGTTTTGATTTTGTTTACACTTTGGAAAATGAAAGATGTGTGTTTACTTGCTAGCTAATGCCTTATATAGATGAAAGACTAAGCCAAGGACTTTAGGAAGGCCTAATGGTAGGTTTCCTAGGTGCAATTGGTCAAGTGTGTTACAAAGGTGTAAGACATGGTTCCTTGATATTTGTGAAGGTTGATATGTAGGCATGTGTCATGAACTTAGATTTTTATTTGGTCTTATCCCTACAAATCAACCACTATCTATATATGGGAATGCTATTTTTTGATTATTTTTGTGTATTCGGGTATATCGTGGGTATTTGTTTAAGCGTAGTTTGGTTTGGTGATTTCGGGTATGCTGAATCGCATTTTATCACGAAACGTATGCATTTACGTAACCATTAAAATAAAGAAGACAAGTTGAATGAATTATCCTCATATAATCATTTAACACTTGCTTGATTGTAACGTTTAATCGTTTATATCGCCGTTTACTTTGTATGTCATTTTTTGTTTACGCGATTAGCTAACGATTACGATTTAAGAGGAAACGCGTAAAACCCTAAAAATAAATTATGAATTACATAATGTAGTACAATGAACTAAAACACGAGGTGTTATAGTCTTCCCGCATTAAATGAGCCTTGTCCTCAAGGCTTATGACATGGCACTTGACGACAGTGCGATCTTGGTGAAAAAGTGTGGATATTTCTTCCTGAAATTGATCTACCTTTTCAATGTAAAAATCAGGACCTGCTAGAGTTCCATCGAACCTTGACAATTGGGACACGGCTTTGCCTCAATTGTTTGACTTCGCTATCCATGATTTCTACAGGCTGCTCAACAAAATGGAGCTTGTCATCCACTTGGAGTCCTTCCAACAGAACGACTAATGGATCGTTAGAATAACATTTCTTTAAGTTGGATACATAAAACATATTGTGGACCCTGCTCAGCTCTTGAGGAAGCTCAAGCTTGTAAGTAACGGCTCCAACCTTTTTCAACACCTTGAAGGGTTCGACATATCTGGGGTTTAACTTCCCCCGTTTTCTAAAATGTACGACCCCTTTCCAAGGCGAAACCTTAAGCATAACTTTATCTCTAACTTGAAACTCCATCGGTTTATGCTTTAAGTTGGCGTAGCTCTTTTGTCGATCGCGAAGCGGTTTGAATCCTTTGTTTGATATGGATGATCCTCTTCGTTGTTTCTTGCCCTAATTCTGGACCAGTAAGTTAAAGTTGTCCAACCTCGGCCCAACACACGGGTGAACGACACTTTCGACCATAAAGTGCTTCAAACGGTGTAACCTTAATGCTAGCATGATAACTATTATTGTATGAAAACTCGACTAATGGAAAATGTTTACCCAACATTTCCAAAGTCGCTTACGCAAGCACGTTGGCATATCCTCGAGAGTTTGGATGGTTCTCTCGCTTTATCCGTCGGTTTGCGGATGATATACAGTACTCATATCCAAATTTGTACCCAAAGCCTTCTGAAGTGACTTTCAGAAATTTGATGCGAACTGAGGGTCACGATCATAGATAATTGAGACAGGTATTCCATGCTTTGTAACTACCTCCTTTAGGTACATTCTTGCCATTTTATCCATGAGATACGTTTCCTCATGGCATAAAAATGGCAGACTTTGTAACTCGGTCAACGATCACCCAAATAGTATCATAACCTTGTGACGACTTAGGAAGCTTCGTGACAAAATCCATCGTGATGTTGTCCCACTTTCATTGAGGTATCTTGGGCTGCACTAACAAACCCGATGGTCTCTGATGTTTGGCCTTGACCTTAGCACAGGTCAAACATTTGCTAACATAGGTGGCGATGTTGGCTTTCATATTAGGCCACCAGTATAGTTTCTTCATATCCTGGTACATCTTGTTCAGAACCCAGATTGATTTCGAGTATTTAAACCTTGTGGGAACTCGTGCATGTTTCACAGTCCTTTGAGTCGCCATAACATGGTAACCAACTCCTGCCATTTAAGCACAGAGTTCCATCCGCACGTGGTTCTAACTTTTCCGTTCTAAATTTCTCTGAATCTCTTTTGAATATCTAACCAAACATACCTCCAACATCCTCCTTCGTGATGTTCTCCAGCTTTCGTGCTTTAGTCTGAGCTTTCAATATTTGTTTAGGAAGATCCAAGCCAATAGTCATTACTAAGGCCTGAACCCTTAGTGGTTCTCGTTCCTTCCTGCTTAGAGCATCAGCAACAACATTCGCCTTCCCTGGGTGATAACGAATTTCGCAACGTATTCAATCGCAACTCTAACCAATGGCTCGTTGCCTCATATTTAATTCTTCTGATCAAGATTGCTGTTGTAAACTCTTATGATCTGTGGAACACGTGCACTTGGTTCCGTACAGATAGTGCCTCCAAATCTTTAGAGCAAACACTACTGCCCAAGTTCTAAATCATGAGTCATATAGTTCTTTTCATGAATTTTTAACTGGCGTGATGCATAAGAAATCACCTTTTCTCTTTGCATCAACACAGCGCACAAACCTTCTTTGAAGAATCACAGTTGCGATGAAATCCTCGCTTCCCTCAGTAAGGCACAGGATTGAGTGCACTGCACAGCTTTCTTTTTTTTTTTGTTTTTTTTATTTTTTTTTTTTTATGCTTAACAGTTGAAAAAGTTGCTTCTTATTTATCGCCCCAATCAAACTTGACTACCTTCTGGTTAGTTTGGTCATTGTGTTGGCGCTCTTTGAAACCATTTGATGAATCTTCTTAATAGCGGCAAGGCCAAAGTGCCGAATCTCTGTGGTGTTTTAAGAGAGCCTAATCTTTGATAGATTCAATCTTGGCAGGGTCAACGTGAATACCTTGAAGTAAATCAATGTGACCGTGGGAATTGTACCTGGAGATCCAGAATTCACACTTACGGGAACTTGTCGTACATTTTCCTTCTTAAGCAATTTCTAGTCTCTGCCCTAAGGTGTTCTTCGTGTTCCCTTCTTTTATTTTGAGTAGATCAAAATGTCATCGTATGAAGCAATTACAATCTTGTCCAGATACGGTTTACACACACGGTTTTAAAGGTCTATGTACATGGCTGGTGCATTAGTCAACCAAAAGCATGACTTGGAATTCATAGTGACCGTATCGAGTCCTGAATGTAGTCTTGAGAATGTCTTCTTCTCGAACTCTCAACTGGTGATACCTTGACCTCAGATCGATCTTTGAATAAATACTTGTCCTTGCAGCTGGTCGATTAGTTCATCGTCTTGGGAGTGGGTAGCGGTTTTCACTGTCAGTTTGTTCAATTCCTGTAATCGATGCACATACCGGAAAGACCCTCTTTCTTCTTTACAGACAGAAACGAAGCTCCCAGGGTGAGGGTACTTTGTTTATGAAGCCTTTGTCTATAAGTTCCTGTAGTGCTCCATCTAGTTCCTCTCATTTTGGGACGGTGCTAATCTATTTGGTGCCCGTGCTACAGGTGTAGCACCAGGTACCAAATCGATTCGAAAATCCACTTGTCGAGTGGTTGGTATACCCCGGGCAGGTCCTCAGGAAAATCTATTAGGAAATTCCTTGAAACTACTGGCACAGCTTCAAGTTGTTTCCCTTTTTTGATTGTCTTAGTCTTTGGTTGCGGTGGATATTTGCTAAGAATACGTTACATACCTTCATTAAATACTCTTGAGCCTTAGTACACGAGATGATGTTTAATCGGGTCTCGTGTTCAATGTTGCTTTCGTCACCTCGAACGATTAAAATTTCATCTCCAAAAGGAATACAAACGATCTTTTCCGCACAGATAATAACGGCATGGTACTTTGCCAACATTCCATACCATTATCATCGTCAAAAACTACCTAGTTCTACGGGCATTTGGTCTTATGTTGAAAAGGATGATTTAAGAAGTTTAACGTTCATCCGATAATAGTGTTTTACCCAACAATTAGCTCGTAAGATAGTTTGTCATTATATTCATGATCTAATGCAGTTGGAGTATAACCTATGCGAGAGCTAAATGTGTTGATAACAAAACTCATTTCGGCACGGTATCAATAAATTAAAAGATGCATATCGGTTGTTTAGGAGAAACGTACCCGTGATGACATTGTTGTCCGGTTTGCCCCATGCATTTGCCCACGCACATACACCTTTTCCGAGCCTGGGGCATTCTCAAACACAGATTCCGGTTGTTGTTGTTTTTCAATTTTGGACAATCCTTCTGAAATGCCCTGAGCACCAATTCAAAACAACGTTACCTTGATTAGCCCAGTGTTGAAATTTGGGGGATTCTGCAGTCAAGAGTAAATGACCATATCGGTTGCACTTTGTGGTATGTTGGAGCACAAGCAACTTCATGGTGATAGTTACATTTGGAACACAGAGGTCTAGGCCCTTCGTATGGTCTCCTGTCACCATTTCCTGCGGCATAAGCTCTTCCAGTGTTTTGTTCTCTTGTTTGGTTGCTGTTATGGTTGTTCCTGGCGTGTCATCAGACTTTCTTTTGTTAGCAGCCTAACGTTAAGCCCAAGTGTTGATCTTCCATTGTCCATGTGTTTAGTGGCGAATCAATGGCTCCTGCATAGTTTTTGGCTTAGTTGCCATCACACTGCCATGGATCATGTCGAGCAAGCCACTGAAATATGCTCTACTTGTCTATTTCTCCGGAAACATTTGATCGCACATTAGTGCCAGTTCTTGGAAACGTTGGCTATAGGTTACACATCGGTTACCTTTCACACTTCAAAAAATTTTTTTCCCAACATTTCAATCTCCAGCATCTTAATTTCGACCTCTTAGGCTGTATTTGTCTGTCATCTTCTTTTTCAGTGTAAGTCTATGGCATCGCATGAGCTAGCTTCAGGAGTAGTGGTCTTTACGTGGGGAGTTCCACATTTAAGAGCATTTCTTGCAGGGTAACGTAGCAAATTTGACTTGCATGCTACTGATACAGTTGTATGCTGTAACAGAATCCATCTTTTCATACCACTAGTGAGTCTAATAACTCCCTCAGTGCATTGAAGTTCAATTGGTTTGGATTTTAGGAAGTCCGGGTAGGTGCATTCACGAGCAACTTGCACAGGCCTTCTGGCACCCGTTCCTGAAGTATGGCGATCAATCGCACATTACTGGTTGCTTTGTGATGCCAGTTGCAATAGTAACGCTTCGTCAATCATTGCCTGAAAGTTCGGACATTGGTGATAGATGTAGTGGTATAAGTGTATGTGACTGGTGTTGGTGTTGCACCTGGGTTTAACCTCGTGGTCCTTCTCTTTGGTGCCATTTTTTTATATACATAGAAACATCATCCCGTTAGATTTCATAAAAATCTATACTATGACATAACATATACCATTTAATAAAAAATTGAGATCACATCACATAGGCAAATGTCACAATGGTATTGAAATTAACAATGGTATAAACAATCGACATTCAGTTATACTAAATTCGATTTCATAGATAATGTAATAAGTCCATTTCATATATAACTTGGAACACATATGTTAGAGTTCAGATACCATAATGATTACTACACTACGGTTACAAGACAAAAGAAACACCTAAAGCCATAACTAGCCGGGATATACCGTAACACTTAGTATTGTATGTACAAAGATAAGATAATACATGTACAAAGACCTATATTGGGTAGCTAAAACAAAACAATAAGAATATACAGTCTGCTAGCTGGGAATAACCCATAATACTTAACAGGCTGTATAGCATAGCTACAACATAACCAAATCTAAGAACTGCTACCAGCCTCCCCTGGTACATCAGGATGTGCCGGACCTTTTGCGGGTCTATGCTGCCTCTGAAACTCGACCATCTGAGTCTATAGTCCTTTTAGCAACTTTAATGCCTTAGTCAACTGGACCTGCCTCTGGTGGTCTGCTGCCAACAACTCTTTAATCACCCCCTATCTCTTGTATCTGCCTATAGCATCTCTGAAGTCACAGCCTGACTCCTATGGTCAGCTGCCTGCAACAGTGAAATCAATACATATTGCCATAATACAGAACGTAATGCCATAATCTCTGAACGTGTCATATAGCTAACCTCTATAGAGCGTCCACTTGCTCTTGGGAAACCAGTGCCTGCCTGATATGTAAATCGTGCAGTCTCATGTGGTACTGGACTTATACATCAAACCAATGTCTCAAAACACTCTGATTATTACTGGGTCTGCCTGTCCTGAGTATCCCCTATCACAGCATAGATATCCTGCGTGTCCTGCTCCTGGACTGCAGTAAGTAGTCACCTAGTATTGACCCCTTCAAGGGTCATCGGTGCTTCCTCCCTCATAGTCTCTCTTCGGTCTTCCCAAACTTCTCTAATCCCATAAGCCCGACTCCTCGCTCTCTGTCGTCTGATCTCGGTATCCATAGTACCGACAAACCCATAGTCTGCCCTACGACCTCCAGTCGGTCTAGCAGCAGATGAACCCTCTCCATCTCGTACCTAGGTCAAGGTTCACACCACTCTTCTGAGGTGGTAGTGTAATTCTTTTGTCTATCTGGGCCTGTGTGTCATGTGGCTCAGAAGATAGTAATGGCAAAGGTGGTGGTGAATAGGTAGTGGTATGGAAGAGAAGTGGATGGTATCTCGGCTCTCAGCCGGATCTTAGCAGCCCGATAGCCCAACGGACGAATAAGGCTAGAAGGTGGTGATGTTGGAAGTGGAGGAGATGGTATCTGTGGTAATGGAGATGATAGTGGAGTAAGTGGTGATGGTGGTGGAGTGGTTAAGGCAAGAAGTCTCTCGACCTCTTCCTTAGGAGGAAGTGATATGGATGTACTCATACCGGATAGATATCCTGGCAAGTCATTCGATGTACAGGTGGGACAGAGTCGTGCCGGAGCTTGGGTGCTCTTCCTCCTCCTCATCTCTTCACATCGGTCCTTATCCTCATCCCTTATCATTGGCATTATCTATGGATGCTCCTTTCTTCCTCCTCTCTCCCTCCTCATCCTCATCCTTATCGGCAGGGTAATCAGCTGGATCCTCCTCGGGATCCTCATCGTCCTCCTCCGGATCAGACTCAAGAACATATCCTGGTGAATCTGCAGTGGGTGAGGCAGCAGCAAGTAGTGGATGCTCCTCGGCCGGGAGTATCTCATCCTCCTGTGGCATGTACTCAGGGTACTTCGGCTCAGGAACAAAGTCTAGTGGGGGTGGTGACTGTGGCTCCTCGGGGCCAGGTATGTAGTCAGGCGATGGTGGAACCTGATAAGCAGCCATTATGTAAGCATATGGGGGTTCCTTCTGGCATAAGGGTGGTCATCGACTCCTGGTGAAACCAATGTCTGAACCACGATCCTCAAATGGCCCTGGACATTGACGTGTAGGTGACCGTGGAATCTTCCCGAATTGACATACCGTATTCTTTTTTTATTTTTTTTTTTTCTTCTGAAAATCCAAAATAACTTATATTAGTATTAAATATAAGACTCTTATAGTAATATACATTTATATCATAACGTATATATCAATCATGAATATCAATCATGCATGCATCTAGCCTAACCGACTAATGCACAAGTAGTGTATGTATGTATGTCCCGTGAAAAGCCCCTTTTGTATATAAGCAATGTTTGAAAACGGTTATAGTCCAGCAAAAACATTTTGACCTGGTTCTCTATAACCTTGGCTCTTGATACCAATCTGTAACATCCCCAAATTGGGTCGCAGCGGAATAAGGGTCCGGGGCGTGTTACTTCTCAGATCACTAACACAAGATATATATTGAACGACAATTAAAAGTCGTTTTAAAACTGATAAATGGTTTTAAACAAATTTTACAAAAGCTAGGAAGCCTTCACTTGTTTATTGGTATTATTACAAAGATTTCCAGCCCATAACAGATATTACAAAATGTATTGCGACTAATCTTTATGCAGGGACTACAAAACATAATCCACCAATGTATCCCTTTTTTCACCCGTGCCCTAATGATCTCCTGAAAAAACATTGATTTAAAAACATCAACATAAAAGTTGGTGATTTCATAGGTTTATTTGTAAAAAAGTATAAGCAGGGACCGCATGACTTGTCCCCGTGAGAATGAAACAGATGCGACATTACAAAAAATGTAATTACGTTTTCCTAAGGCTCATGACACGAAGCTCGACTTAAATGAATACATTATATAATTTTTACCTACTTGTCCTGTCGATGTTAAACCCTTAACATCCAAAATCCGACAGATATAACGTCCATTTCCAGTGTTAGCTTAGTCCCCGAACGGGGAGGTCAATCCCAAATAGAATCTATCTATAATCATTCGACGCTCACATTCAAGTAATTGGCAGTTCATGATTCATAGGGCATAGTGGGTTATCGATACTTAGGCAAAAACGTAATCATGATAAAATGTCACTTGGTCCATTTGTTAAAACCTGCATATGTTTTCACCCAAATTGGTAAATCAATAATTGTAAAACTGGGGTATGAACTCACCTTGATGTGAGGAAATTGATAATAAAATATCCCAAATAAAAACGTGTCACGCTAAACGCCGAATGCAACTTGTTAATATAGGTCGAATCGTATTCAAGTACGGTTGTCAAACAACTACCATATATAATCTAGATAAGTTATCATCGTACCATAGTCAGGGCTATCATAATTTAAGAGGTCTTGACATGACGTACGAAGGAGATAGGACACTTTTAAATCGTAAATCCTAAAGCTTGTCAATACGCATCCGAAGAGGACTCATTATGAAATTCCCTTAGTAATATAGACTATTTGATAAACTGATAACACTATATTTCTATATAGCTACTATCACCATCTAATGTTAAGTGAAATCGTATTTTTAAAGTAAAAAACGTTTATAATTAGCCTTAGCAAAAATACATAACTTTGTGTTTTAAGTCCGTTTCGCCGTTTCTTACGCCACGCTTTCGTATTAAGACGAGTGATCATAAAATCATATTTTTAGGTTTTTGAGATTCTGTTGTGAATAGTGTTTTTACTGTTCATTACAGATTACAACTTATTAACGCAAAACCCGTAAATGTCGTATCTTATTCGTTATACCTCCGTTTTTAGCGATTCTTTCGAACAAGTTCTCGTAATTGAAAGTTTTATCATATTATTGATGTTTACAAAGTATAAGTTTCTGTCATGAATAGTAACTTTTTATAAAATTTGTTTTATAATGTATTTAGCGTCGTAAACTCGTAACTAGCGTATCTTCTTCGTTATAAATCTGATTTTTGAGTTTCTTATCATTTTGGAATCCTTATGAAATGTAATATATTTATAAAACCTAATATGGCTGTTAACAAATTCGAACATAAAACGAAACTTTTAAAGGTTGTGTTAAAAAACATGTTTTAAGCTTGATTTTTGTACCATTAAGCTTCAACACCTTGTTACACTACCTTTACAACACTTATATCTAATGACTTACAATATATTATTCCATTAGGTTATGTTTTGTCCAAGAGTATCCAAGATAACAAGATTAACATGCTATTTACACCATCCAAGATAACAAGTTTAACATGTTATTTACACTATTTTCATTTGCAACTTATTAAGTAAATCATTAAAACCCTAATTTGCACTTATACATGTTAATACTTAACCAACATGTTAAAATACTTATACATTCCTTTTAACATAATATTATCATCCATATGACATGTAAATAAGTGTACAAAACAATGATCATAAGTAAAAATTCATTTTACATATTCAAAAGTACCCTAAATGGTGATTTAGCTAAATATAACATATGAACACATAAAATCTTAGTTATGAAAAGATTAAGCCTTATATATAACCTTGCTTGGATGAGTAGAGAAGAGAATAACAATCACACCCTTGTGATTAACAACCTTGGCTTGAAAATATAAGGTGAAAACCCTAATTTCAACCAAAAACCCTAATCTTGCAATATCTTTTTAAAACCCTTTCAAAGCTTAACCAATCCTTCAATTCTTCTTAGAATACCTTAAGTATGATATGTAAACACTAATATGGTGAAAGAAAATCAAACTATGGATTGTGTTTGTTAAGGGTTTTGAGCCGTGGGGTGTATAAGAGAGAAATGAGAGATTTTTCTTGTTTACACTTTGCAAATGAACATCTATGTGTTACTTGCTAGCTTATATAATGAAAATATCTAATCTAACCTAACCATGGTCACTTACTAACTCATGTGTAAGTGAAATGGTTCCCTATAATATCTAGATATTTATAATATCTAGATATTTAGGGCAAGTGTCTTGCAAACAAGATAATACTTGGTCTTATCTCCTAAAATTCGGCCACATACTCATATAAGTGATGTTATATTGATTATTTTGTGTATTGGGTATAATCGTGGGTATTCGTTTAAGCGTAGTTAGGTTTTGGTGCTTCCGGGAATGCCGAAACGCATTTTATCGCGAAACGTAAGCATTTTACGTAACCAATAAAAATAAGATGAACAAAGTTGATAATTATCCTTATAATAATCATTTAACACTTGCTTAATGTAAACATTTAATTGTTTAATGCCCGTTTACATTGAATGATCATTTTTAGTTTACGCGATTTAGCTTAACGATTACGATTTAAAAGCAACCGCGTAAAACCCTAAAAATAAATTGTGGATTACATAATGTCGTACAATGACCTAAAATACGAGGTGTTATAGTCTTCCCCCGTTAAATGAGCCTTGTCCTCAAGGCTTATCACACGGCACTTGACGACGGTGCAGTCTTGGTGAAGAGGTGTGGATATTTCTTCCTGAATTGATCTTCACGTTCCCACGTAAACTCAGGACCTCGCTTGGAGTTCCATCGAACCTTGACTAATGGGATACGGCTTCGCTTCAACCGTTTAACTTCACGATCTGTGATCTCTATAGGTTCCTCGACAAACCGAAGCTTGTCATCAAAATGAAGTCCATCCAATGGAACGGCTAATGGTTCGTCGGCATGACACTTCTTTAAGTTAGACACGTGAAACGTATTATGAACTCTGCTCAGCTCCTCAGGAAGCTCGAGCTTGTAAGAAACGTCTCCAACCCTTTTTAACACTTTGAAAGGTCCAACATACCTGGGGTTTAACTTCCCCCGTTTGCCAAAACGTACGACCCCTTTCCAAGGCGAAACTTTAAGCATAACTTTATCCCCGACTTGGAATTCCATCGGTTTACGCTTTAGATCAGCGTAACTTTTCTGTCGGTCGCGAGCAGCTTGCATCCTTTGCTTAATTTGGACAATTTTCTCGGTCGTTTCTTGAATTAATTCTGGACCGAGGATTTGAGCCTCTCCAACTTCGGTCCAACAAACAGGTGAACGACACTTTCGACCATAAAGTGCTTCAAATGGTGCGGCCTTGATGCTAGCGTGATAGCTATTGTTGTATGAAAACTCGACTAATGGCAAATGGTTAACCCAACCCTTTCCAAAGTCGATCGCACAAGCACGTAGCATATCCTCAAGAGTTTGAATGGTCCTCTCGCTTTGCCCATCGGTTTGTGGATGGTACGCAGTACTCATATCCAAGTTAGTACCCAAAGCGTTCTGAAGTGACCTCCAGAAATTTGATGAGAACCTCGGGTCGCGATCACAAATGATTGAGACAGGTATTCCATGTCTCGTGACCACCTCCTTTAGGTACATTCTTGCAAGTTTATCCAAAGGATCTGTCTCTCTCATCGGTGTGAAGATTGCAGACTTAGTGAGTCGGTCAACAATCACCCAAATAGTGTCGTAGCCTTGCGACGACTTAGGAAGCTTCGTGACAAAATCCATCGTGATGTTGTCCCACTTCCATTCAGGTATCTCGGGTTGTACCAACAACCCTGATGGTCTTTGATGTTCGGCCTTGACCTTAGCACAGGTCAAACACTTGCTAACATAGGTGGCGATGTTGGCTTTCATATTGGGCCACCAATATAGCTTCTTCATATCTTGGTACATCTTGTCAGAACCTGGATGAATAGAGTATTTTGACTTGTGGGACTCGTGCATAATCACAGTCCTCAAGTCGCCATAACATGGTAACCAACTCCTGCCATTAAAGCATAGAGTTCCACCCGCACGCGGTTCCAACTTTTCCTTCCTATCTTTCTCCGGATCCTTGGCATTTTCAAGCAACATGCCTCCAACATCTTCGTTCTTGATGTTCTCTGGTTTTCGTGCTTCAGTCTGAGCATTCAAGATTTGTTTGGGAAGATCCAAGCTAATAGTCATGACTAAGGCTCAAACTCTTAATGGTGGTTCTCGTTCTTTCCTGCTCAAAGCATCAGCAACGACATTTGCCTTCCCTGGGTGATAACGAATGTCGCAATCGTAATCACTAAGCAACTCTAACCATCGGCGTTGTCTCATGTTCAGTTCCTTCTGATCAAGAATGTGCTGTAAGCTCTTATGATCAGTGAACACTGTACACTTGGTTCCATACAGATAGTGCCTCCAAATCTTTAGAGCGAACACTACTGCTCCAAGTTCCAAATCATGAGTCGTATAGTTCTTCTCGTGAATCTTCAACTGGCGTGATGCATAAGAAATCACCTTCTCTCTTTGCATCAACACAGCGCCCAAACCTTTCTTTGAAGCATCGCAGTATACGATGAAATCTTCGCTTCCTTTGGGTAAAGCCAGAATTGGTGTACTACACAACTTTTGCTTTAACAATTGGAACACTGCTTCTTGTTTGTCGCCCCACTCAAACTTGACCTTCTTTTGAGTAAGCTTAGTCATTAATTTGGCGATCATCGAGAATCCTTCAATGAATCTCCGGTAATACCCAGCAAGACCTAAAAACTGACGAATCTCCGTTGGTGACTTAGGAGATGCCCAATCTTTAACGGATTCAATCTTGGCTGGATCCACATGAATGCCTTTATTATCAATCACGTGACCGAGGAACTGTACTTTGGGAATCCAAAATTCACACTTGGAAAATTTGGCATACAACTCCTCTTTCTTAAGCAACTCTAAGATTTGCTTAAGGTGCTCTTCGTGTTCTTACTCGTTCTTTGAATATATCAGAATATCATCAATAAAGACAATCACAAATTTATCCAGATATGGTTTGCACACTCGATTCATAAGGTTCATGAATACGGCAGGTGTGTTCGTCAAACCAAATGGCATAACTTGAAATTCATAATGGCCATAACGAGTTCTGAAAGCAATCTTCGGAATTTCTTCTTCTCGAACACTCAATTGGTGATATCCTGACCTTAGGTCGATCTTCGAGTAGACACTCGACCCTTGAAGCTGATCAAATAGATCATCAATTCTGGGGAGTGGATAACGGTTCTTCACTGTTAGTTTGTTTAATTCCCGATAGTCAATACACATCCGGAATGATCCGTATTTCTTCTTGACAAACAAGACTGGAGCTCCCCAGGGTGAGGAACTGGGTCTTATAAAGCCTTTGTCGGATAGCTCTTGCAGCTGGTCTGACAATTCTTTCATCTCAGATGGAGCTAATCGATAAGGCGCCCGTGCTACAGGTGCTGCACCAGGTACTAAATCGATATGAAATTCCACTTGTCGGATAGGTGGAAGACCCGGCAAGTCCTTAGGAAATACCTCGAGAAAATCCTTAACTACAGGTACATCTTCAAGTTGCTTCTCCTTCGACTTGTCTTTGGTCTTCTTCACGGTAACATGTGCCAAAAAGACGTGAGATCCGTCACCGCGAACGATTAAGATTTCGCTCTTAGAGGGGATACGAACAATCTTCTTAGAGGGGATACGATTAAGATTTCGCTCTTAGAGGGGATACGAACAATCTTCTTAGCACAGTCGATAACGGCACTGTATCTTGACAACCAGTCCATGCCAATTATGACGTCGAAACTACCCATCTCTACTGGCATTAGGTTGATGTTGAACGGGTGGTTCAGAAAGTTTAACGTACAACCCATCAATATATTATTTACTCCAATTATCCTACCGTCAGCTAACTCAATGTTATAACCATGATCTAGTGTATTGGGGACGATGTCAAGCAAAGTACTAAATGCAGTAGATACGAAACTCTTATCGGCACCAGTATCAAATAAGATGTAAGCATAGCGATTGTTTAGAAGGAACGTACCCGCAACGACGTTGTCTGGGTCTGCCCCCGCATTTCCAATCACATACACCTTCGCTGAAGCCCGTTTTTGTCTGGGTCTACCCCCGCATTTCCAATCACATTTTTAGGTATCTTCTTCGTTATGAATCGGTTTTTCGAGTTCTTTATGACCCCTCGATCCTTGTGACATGTAGTATTTTATAAAATCATAAAACATATATGTAAATTTTGAATTACAAAACAGCCCCTAAGATATTATTTTCCAAAATGTGTTTAAAACTTGTTTTTAGGACTTTTTAGCTTTACCACTTTGTTATAAACCCTTTAGAACCCTTAATATCTTATGTCTTACATATATTAGGTCCATTAGGTTATGTTTTGTTCATGTGAGTCCAAGATAACAAGATTAACATGTTATTCTACCATTTTTACTTGTAACTCATAAGTTGACTTTTAGAAACCCTAATTTGCACTTAAACATGTTTATACTTAACCAACATGTTAAAACACTTATACATCCCTTTTAACATAATATTATCATCCATATGACATGTAAATAAGTGTACAAAATAATGATCATATGTAAAAATCCATTTCACATATTCAAAAGTACCCTAGATGGTGATTTAACTAAGTATAACATATGAACACATAAAATCTTAGTTATGAAATGATTAAGCTTTATATATAACCTTAAGCTTTATATATAACCTTGTGTGGATGAGTAGAGAAAAGAAAATCAATCACACCCTTGTGATTTAAACTCTTGGCTTGAAAAATTAGTATGAAACCCTAATTTTTCCCAAGTAAACCATTTCTTTCTTTTCTTTATTCCTTCATTGCAAATGGTTAATCAACTCTTGAATCCTTCTTAGAATACCTTAGATATGATGTGTGTATACTTGTATAATGATAGAAAATCAAGCTATGGATTTGGTTTTGTTAAGGTTTGATGCCGTGGCTTTTGATAGAGAGAAAGGGAGAGTTTTTGCGATTTCTTTGATAAGGAAATGTGTTATGACTTCTTTGCTCACACATGCATGGGTATTTATACTACTTGGAGAAGATATTATGAAGATATTTGTGTCAAGTGGAAGTATGCAAGGT